>CM033646.1:26311343-26604576 GCA_019512145.1 Engystomops pustulosus | reverse complement strand
AGCACACGTACGGCACCGTACCGCTCCGTAGCCCGGGAAAAGATAGGACCTGTCCTATCTTTTCCCGTATTACGGCGCCGCGGCCATATATCGCTATGGAGAGGGGCCGGGGGTGAGCTGCGCGCACCTCCTCCTCCTCTCCCCGCGCTGCCGTGTGCCCGCTGTGCTACGGTGCGGCGGGCACACGGCAGTGTGCATGTAGCCTTAGTTTGTAAAGTAACAGGCTGTAAAGTGGCCCCTAGTTACAATGTTACTTCTATGTTGCTAGGGCAAATCTGTCTTCAGGATTGAAGACAGATCTCTCTCTTCTCTCCTGTTTTCTTCACAGCTGTGGGTGTTAACCCTTTCTGCTCTCTTCCTGGATGCAGTATGCTTTGAGCATAATTTGTGATCATTTCTACCAGAGTTGTTTAACCAAACACAGGGAGATTCGATGAGCTCATGCAGCCTCCATAGACACACACTGTACAGGTGGAATATCTATCTCTATGGGAGGGAGTAGCTTGATTTTTTTTTACAAACAAAGCCGAATTTGTTAATAAAGTGTATTAGAAAAATGTTCACTACATCCTCCCATACACAATATAAACATTTTTTTCAAATGATGGTTATGCTTTAAACAATGATTTTATCTTCTATTAAGCCTAACACAATAAATAGCATAGTTTAATACGGTAAAGGATCCACACATAGTTGTTGTGGCAAACAAAACACACATTTAAATGAACATTATTGACAAAGAAAACAAATATATTTTTAATAAACAAAAATATTTTAGTTAATAAAACTTTTCATTATGGGCTCAAAACAATTTCATTGATGTCCCCACTACATGGCATGGAATAATAAATAACATCATGGGAAAGTAAAATTTGTTACGCACAAAATAAGCCCTCACACAGCTCTGTACACGGAAAAATGAAAAAGTTATGGATTTTTGAAGATGGAGAGCGAGAAATCAGCGAAAATACCCTGCGTCCTTAAGGGGTTAATAAAACTTTTCATTATGGGCTCAAAACAATTTCATTGATGTCTTTATGTCCTGGTTTCTTAGACTATATATTATAGGGTTGAACAGAGGAGTAAATACAGTGTGTAGTAAGGAAACAATCTTATTCATGAGCATTGACGCTCCGGGGGGGGTTGAGAGAGGTAAGCATGAGTGAGGAGGGTTCACAATATGAGGGAAGACAAAGGGGTTGCAAAGGAGGCCAATGAGTGAGGCGTGGTGAGCCACACCTTAGTGAGGGGGGAATGAGAGGGTCAGCCGCATGAGTGGGGCAGGAGAGGTCACAATATGAGGGAACGTGAAAGGAGGCCAAATATGAGGGGACACTGAGAATTAGCCACAATTATTGAGGGGAATACAGTGGCCACAATATGAGGGGAATTAATTAAGTCCACAATATGGGGGGGTGAGTTAAGAGAAATGCACAAAATGAGGGGAGATAGAGAGGGGCATAATATGAGAGAGAAGTAGAAGTCACAATAACTATGGTTTAGATGAGGGGCACACAATATGAAAGGGAGATCACAGGTAAATACACAATATGAGGAGGAGAGGAGGGCCAACTCATCTTCCTTATGTCAGTCGTACGAATGGCCATTCTTTTAGGTGGAGTAATTTACTACACTATGAGGGGGGAAGGTATGCGAGGGGCACATTGAGGAGAGTATGAGAAGGATCACAAGATGAAGGGAGAGTGAGGGAGGCCACAGAATATGAGAGAGAGGTCATATGAGAGGCGATGAGGCCTAACAATATGAAGGGGAGAAGGTGAATGTAGGCGAGAATATGAGGCAATGAGGAGGCGCCATAATGATGGGGAAGAGTGTCCACAATATCAGGGGAAGAATGACTGGGGCACAACATGAGGGGATATGAGAGAAAGCAACAATAGAGGGGGAAAAATGGAGAAGCTACAATGTGAAGAAGGGAGGCCCACAATGAAGGAGGGGGATTAGAGGAGGCCCACAAATGAAGGAGAGATGAGGGGCCCACAAATGAGGGGGATATTCAGGAACTTCAATATGAGGGAGAAGATTGAGAGATCAAAATATGAGGCAGGAAGGTGCAGTAGGCCACAATATAAGGGGGAATGAGAGATGGTCACAAACATGAGGGGAGATGAGGGGCCCCAATATGAGGGGGAGATGAGGGTACATATTATTAGGGGGAGAGGAGGGGCCACAATATGAGGGGAGAGGAGGGGCCACAATATGAGGGGAGATTAGAGGCCTGCACAAATATGAGGAGGACATGAAGAAGAAGCACATATGAGAAGGATATGAAGCTATAATGTAGCAGGGAGAGGAACACAATATAGAGAGTGGGGATGAGAGGTGCCACATACATATGAGGGAGATGAGGGACTACAATATGTAGGGTTTAAGAGGTTAAACATATGAGGGCAAATGAGAGAGGTTCACAATATGTAGAGGGAGGTGAGGTGTCACAACAAATATGAGGCGGGAGATGAGAAGCCACAAATGAGGAGAAAATAAGAGAAGCCACCAATAAAAGGGAAATGAGAATCAAGCCACAAATATAAGGAGGAGATCGAGGCGGAGGACCACAAGTATAAGGAGGAGATGAGAGGAGGCCCCATAATATGTGGGTGAGAGATGCAGAGATGCACACAATATGAGGTGGGAGATATGAGGGGAGATGAGGACAGAATAGAAGGGAGATTGGGGGTACAATATGAGGGGGAATGAGAGCGCGGGCACAATATGGATTGGACGGATGAGAGAAGCCACAATATAAAGGTTAATGAGATCTAAGCCATATATAAGTGAGGAGATGAGAGGAGGCAAAATATACAGGGGAGCATGAGCCCACAACTTGAGTAGGGGAGATAGGGCCGCGATATGAGTGGAGATGGATGGTACACCATGTTAGGCGGGAATGAGAGGAGACCACAATATGAGGGGAATTGAGAGAGGTTTCACAATATCAGTGAGCATGAGGGGCCACCAATATGAGGGGACACATGAAGGCAAGAAAATGAAGTGGAAGTGAGAGGTTCACAATCAAAATGTTGGGAACATGAGGGCCACAATAGAGGGGAAAATCAGGGTTCACCAATATGAGGGGGATTTGAGAGGAGGGCCACAATAGTGAGGGTACATGAGAGGGAGCCGCTTATAAGAGGGGGGGCCCCCCAGAGAGTGATTGATCACATTAGTGTTTTGCTTGTTGTTTTTAAAAATTGCAAAACGCATCCTCAAAATAAACCAGTGTGTTTACTATCATTATACGCGATGTTCTTTTGTGATACATTTACTTAAGCCTTGCATGCTTTCCACCACAACACACTGGAATAACTCTTCCTATAAAGGGACCTAAAACCATCTTATGTAGCCTTTACAGCAAGGTAGGCAGATGAGGAACCACAATATGAGGGGGAGATCAGAGGCCACAATATGAGGGGGGGGGTGAGAGAGTGGGAGAGGAGAGGTCACAATATGAGGGAACAGTGAAAGGAGGCGGAAAATTTTAAACACAGTCAACCAAAATTTTTGTTTTAGTAGAAACCTTTTGCCTGTCTTCTTTTATGTTCTATAATTGTTTGACATTTCCATTTTTTTAAGGATCTGAGAAGGTTAAAGTTTTAGTAGCAACTTCTCAGATTTTAAAGATGATTTGAAAAATCCTACATTTTTAGTGACCAATCAGTTGGAAGTGCCCACAAAAGGCTTAAGTGCTATATACCCCCTAAGTAACACCATTATGAAACCCAACATATCAAATATTCAATTCAGCAGTGGGAAGTCTGTTAAACCTTAAATCTTTCATGGAAGCAACAAAAGCGGATTGGAAATTTTGAAATTTCAATTTTGAATAAAGATTATTTATTTAGATTTTTAAAGACCCCTAAAATGACACATCAGAAGGAAAGTGTAGGTAAATATACATCCTAAAATTTTGCCCTGCTTCTTACGAGTAAGGTCAAGACAAGACTGTGGATGTGACTGCTCTTTAGAGACAGTAATGTCCAGAACAGAGTGTGTGCCATGGGTTTTTGGGAAGGCCAATTTGGCTGCAAATATTTTTGGGTGCCACAGTGTAATTGAAGAGCCACTGAAGTAACAGTACAATAGAAAACTCCCAAAGATGCACCATTTGGGAAACTAGACCCCTCAAAAAATTAACCCCCAACATGGGACCAACCTTAATGCCAAAGTAAATGGTGCAGAGAAAAAAAACGCGGTTTATCTCAGAATTTTCATTTAGTGCATTTTCAGTCCACCATGCACTTAGACAAAAACCCAAAAATCAATCTCTGCGGTGTCCCGAAGTACGGCCTACCATACATGTGCCAATAATTGCAGGCTGGGACACGCAGGGCGGACAAGGGAAGGAGAAAAATTTCGCTTTTGAAGCACAGTGTTCACAAATTGGATTTGGAGTGCCAGGTCCTGTTTGCATGACGTGAGGGACACCCGAGAAATTAGAACATTCTGAAAACAGACCCTCAAGAAGAATTATACAAACCCCCCTAAAAGTATTCTGTGGGTTGTCCAGAGTACGCATATCACACAGCGCCAAAATTGACAGGGTAGGGACAAGGCAGGGCGAGAGGGGAAGGAGCGAACATGTTGCTTTTGGAGCACCCTTGTCACTAGAATGGGTTGGGGTGCCCCTGAGGTACCCAGTCACATAGAAACCCCCCGAGTTAGTGACCCCATTTTAGGAAAGAGCACCCCTCGAATTTACCTAGGGTTGTATCAAACATTTTAAACCCCTGAGATGCGGACAAATGTAATACAAAATGAAGGGGCAGTGTTAAAAATTGCCGTGTTTTCTCCAAATGTGCCAAGTAGGAAGAAATGTTCAGCCAACTCATGCACTGTGGATCAACACCCAAAAATATGTGGGTTATACAGGTATACAATGCCCCATGTGTAGCAACAGACTACATGCTGGGGACGCTGGCAGGCTGGAGAAGGGACAAGCAAAATCTAGCTTTTGGAGCCCCCTTTTCAACTAGACTGTTTGGGGTGCCCCTGAGGTACCAGTACAATAGAAAACCCCCGAGTAGTGACCGCATTTTAGGAAAGGGCAACCATCATAGCAATTTATTTGGTGTAGGAGCATTTTAACCCCTAAGATTCTGGATCAAAGTAACGCAAATTGAATGGTGAGAAGGCTTGCAATTTATTTATTTGTCATTGTAGTGTCAAAAAGTATTTTGCCAATTTCATGTATGGCAGACAAACCCCCAAAAATCCTCACGCAGGTTCTCTGCGTCTGTGGCAAAATCTACAAGATGGAGACAGGCAGGGATCGGAAGAGAGTGGCATGGGAAGAAGTACCGGAAATTTACCTTTTTTTGGCACCATAAAACATGTAGATGGCCCTTAGGGATGCAGTACAGTAGAAAACTCTGAGAATTGAGGGTCCCTACAAATCCCTCCATGAATAATCTAGGGTGAGTGAGCATTTTAACCCCACAGGGGAACCCAAGGATGATGCATAATGGATAGTGCTAGTACAAAATATCCATTATGTCATCTTTGCCCATCTCCTGCCAAGGGAGGACAAACATCCCAAGAATCAGGATATAACCTCTATCTTGTCCTTATACTAGGGCACTCAGGAGTCCCAGGCCACTTCAGCATTAATACAAAAGCGCCTTCGCGGGGGCGAAGCGCACAAATTAAACCTGCCGCTCTCCAAACCACCCCCCCCTTCGCCCTCCACATAACGGCTGCGCCTTCACACAAAGCCTGCACCTTCAAAAAATGCATGTCCACCACAGAATGTCTGCCCCGTCACGCTCGCCTACCCCTTCACGCTACGCCTACCCTTCATGCTACGTACCCCTTTACGCTACGACTACCCTTCACGGAACTCCTATAAATCCTCCACGATTTACTCCTTCTACTCCTCCACGATACTATTCATAACAGATCACCACTTGACGCGGTTGTGGGGATAGGGAAAAACGTAATCACCCGCATATCTAAACATTACAAATTACAACATAAAGGAAATTTTGAAGGCTCAAAAGTGTTTGAATAGGGAAATACGACGAAGCGGAGAGAGGTAGTTATATTGCACACCTGTCAAGGGCAGGAGTAGGTGGATATTCCACCACAATTCTATGGCCATTTGGACTACAGTATAGATCTTGTGTATAAGCCGCGTTTTAAGCACAAAAAATGTGCGGAAAACCTACCGGCTTATACACTAGTCAATTAAAAAATAAACTTAATACTCACCCTCCGGCGCCCGGATCCTTGGCGCGGCTCCCAGCGCCCCTCTCTCTCTTTTTCTTCTCTATTTCTTCTCTAGAGGCAGAGCGAGTCCATGCGGATACTGGCCGGATGGAGCACACATGATGCGGAGTGTAGCCATGCTGAACATGGACGCGACTCTGCGGCTATTACAGCAAAGAGAAGAAAGAAGATGCGCCGCGCGGGCGGATCAGGAGACGCGCAGAGATTCAGGGAGTGAGAATCGCCTGAGGGTGAGTATTGTTATTTTTTTTTTATGTGCTTGGCATTACAGGGGGTGGCTGGCTATATACTATATGGGGCTGGCTGTATACTACAGGGGGGCGGATGTATACTACACCTCAGATTATACTAAAGTCAATAGGTTTTCCCAGTTTTTGGTGGTAAAATTAGGGGTCTCGGCTTATACTCGGAGTCGGCTTATACCGCTGTGGATACGGTAACTCTATCCCGGTAGTATTTATATATCACACCGCACCGGGAGATCCCTGATCCCTGAGGAAGAGAGGAAGAACACACTAAGTTTGAACGTGTTTGTTTTAACCATACTGTATTGTGGTAGGTCACATATGAACCGTTACTTGGAGTGTGCATGAAACGCTTGCGTTGGCGGAACGGGAATGCTTCCATGTAAAACTGCTAATATCGCTTTTGTACATTATGTCTGCTGAATGGGGAATGAAGATACCTAACTTCTACGGGATACCTACTTTCCAAAAACTTAAAAAGGACTATAAGAAGGAAGTTTGTAGACACAAAAATGATAACACTATCTAAGCTACAGGTATTTATTCCAATACAATCAAACAATTAAGATGTTATAGCTTCTAGTAGATCAGATCGACATATCAAAGCTATTTGAAAGTTTTAATTAGTCCCTGTTAGTGATTATACATTTTATTGACTTATGGCCCCAAGTTGGTGTTGCCTAACTATTGTTCTAAGTTCATTTGTGATATAGATTTTTAAACGAAATACCCTTTTGATAAAAGAATGTCTACATTCTTATAGTTGCCTTAAGGGTAAGCACAGGTGTTTGCCTACTGAAAACCTATATATTGTGAAGGTTACACTCTTTTAAATGATTCATTGTCGATGGTTGCACGTCGCCAAAATACACCAGCGATCTTCCCCATTATATCCACTCTACATGGCTAAGGGGAATTCTGGGAATCATGAAAAGTCTGACACAAAAACCCATATGGCTATAAATAAAACCGAATATAACAAAACTCAAGTCATTAATTACAAAAACAGAGCGTAAATCGTTTGATTGCATGCTCACAAAATGTATGGGTTTCTAAAGTAGGCGCAGTTATCACAAAGATGGCGCCATGAAAATAACAATCCAGATCTTTCGTCCTCACGTAAAAGTCCTGTCCTCTTTCCTTCTCCCAGTGATCCTCCTCCTCCCCCTCTCGCCCTACTTACCTTCCTATCCCACCAACCCCACGTTCCATCACTCCTACTTCTTCCCACTCCCTCTCCCCCCCCCTTTCCCCCCCCCCCCTCACACGTCTCCCCCCCTTCAGTCCCTTAATCTTCCCTTCCTCAAACCCCCCCAATTCCTCCATTCTCCCTCCACACTCCGCTTCCCCTACCCGTCACCCCCCCCCTCCCTCCCCCGCACCCTTCTCTTTCACTACCCCGCCCTCATCCCCTCCATACTTCTCTCCCCCACATTTACCTCCCGAGCCACCCTCTCTAATCACCCCTTTCCTCCCCCTCACCAAATCTTCTATCCTTTACTCCTCTCGCTATCTATAACCCTCCACAATGATTTCACAGACTTATGCTCTGTTACCATAGTAGTGAGGTATGTAACTGCCATCACTGAACATTGCTACACTGAATGGGTGATCACACAACACTAGGACACTGCAACCAACCGACTACGACCAACGAAGTGTATGATCACCATGAACTGCCCATGGCAGGTGCAGGACATGTAATGTGAATGTGAAAAAGCGCCACTCTTCTGTCCTGTGTCTGCTTCACGTGGAGGAAATCACGGACTGAGTAAAGGGACAGTTAGCATTAAATTCTCATTAGTGTATGGCAACAGCATTTTTCTCGCTAAGGGGGAGCAACTTTTCCATAACACTAATTGCACATTATGCCTTATACTTTAACCCAGCTCCTGACGCGCGCCGTACTAGTACGAAGCTCGCCGGAGTTTCCGGTGCTGGAGAGGACTCGCGGGCCGAGTTATCCATAGCCGGTAAGTGTTGCCTGCATATTGATAGCACCGATCGCGGTGGCTTTCAAACGATTGAGGCGCATGGGACGCCGCCATTTGTCCAGATCGTCGCTCCACGATGACGTGCGGGAGCGAGAAATCCATTGCCTGGTACCCTCGGGTGAACTGTTCAGAAATAACGAGGTACTCGTGTTAAACATGCATTACCATGGCTAATGCAAATTGTAAGTATGCGGAGTAGGAAAATCCACAATACTGAACATACGTAGTATGGCAGTATATGAAAGGATGAATCGATACATAGGGTTAAAGTACCCTAGGGAGTTGAAAACTCGTAAAAGTAAAATAAGAAAAGTTTAAAAAAAAAAAATTATAATAAAAAACCTAAAACTTTAGATCCCCCCCCATTTCCCTAGAACGATATATATAAATAAAACAGTAAAAATCTAAAACACATTAGGTCCGCCGCATGTCCGATATATCAAATTAATAACGTTTCATGGTTTAACCCCGTAATGGAAAATAGCTCCAAAGTCGAAAATGGCATTTTTTGTCATTTTGAAAAATAGTAAAAACTTCATAAAAAAGTGATCAAGGTCACACAGTCCCAAAGGTTATAGCATGAAAACACCATCAAAATGTGCAAAAATTACACTACCCACAGTCCGTACACCAAAGTACAAAAGTTATTGGCGCCAGAAGATGGCAAAAAAAAAAAATATATTTGTACAGGAGGTTTAATTTTTTTTAAATGTATGATAAACATATAAAAAACCTAGACAAACGTTGGTTATCCATGTGATCGTACCGACCCAAGAATAAAGTAGACATGTCATTTGGGGAAGCAGATTGAAAGCGTAAAAATCCAAAACCCAAAGAAAAAGTTTGTCACCCATTTGCACTGCATTGGAATTTTTTCCCGATTCCCAGTACACGCCATGGAATATTTAAATCAATCACTATGAAGTGCAATGTTACACAGAAAAATAAGCCATAACAAAGCTCTTTATGTGAAAAAAATAAAAAAGTATAGATTTTGAAGTTTGGTGAGTGAAAAATGGGAAGTGAAAAAACTAAAAAAAAGGCCAATCATTAAGGGGTAGGACCACTTGTATATTAATTATGGCTTATTCCTGGAAGCCCATACAGTTGTGTCAGTATCTTTTCTTGCTACTTCAAAAAACACCCTTGACAACCCAGAAAGGTGGTAAAAACTAGACATGAGTTCTAATGACAATATTGTGGAATGATGGCTTGACTTACATTCGTGACATACATTATTGTTTAAAGTCATGTCTTAAAGGCATTAAGAACGTTAAAAAACAGGTGTTGCACAACCTGCAGCGCGCAAAGCCAAAGTTGCAGCCTTACCTCTTGACTGGGCAATTGAGCACTGATGCAGAAGCGGGGGAATCGTAATCATCTGCAAGTACTCTCTTTAGGGTCTCCATTATTATTGTCTGCTTGGGGTCTAAATTATGATTATTAAAAGTAGTTTTCATATTATTGTTGATCCGGAGGGGATACCATTATTGCTTGACTTCTCTGGGGTCCTGAGACTTTGGGGACGTATTTGTTGTCGGTCGGGTCTGCATATATTTGGTTTGGGGTCTGTATTAGCTATTCTAAGAGCAGTATTTGGATTTTTTGTAGCTTTTGGATTGTACTGTGCTCAAACTTTTTCTTTTTTACTGGTACATATTAGTTTAAAAAGTTTGTATTATTTTTTTTGTTGAAAGTGGGTGATAATGATTCAAAATGATGCCATGTACATTATGTAAAATGGTCAAATTTTTATACAGAGAACCGGATTTCAAGCCGATCATGGTCTTTTCTTGACTCTTGACAGGGAACGTTTTGGAGAAGAGGATTCTCTTACAGCGCATGGGACAACAGCAAAGCTCATGGTGTAGGGAGTCGAGGAGAGACACTACCACAGAGACAGCTTTTCCCTGCCTATGGGCAGCCTGAGTCACAAGAGCCATTATATGGTCTATTGCTGCACAAGGAAGTTGGCCAGAACATCAGCAGTGCCGATTAATGCTGTGGGTCCTTCATTCCACTTCTAGAACCATGCGAGTAAATGGGTCAGTACAAGGGGCACTGGCTGGAGGCAACCACTGGGGAAGTTTTTTATATGACATAAGGGCTGAGTGACAGCAAAAAGGATGAGGAAGTTTGCCGAACAGCAGGGGCAAGAGCAAGAGTTGCATTTTATTAGCCCCAGAAGTGGGGAAATGATGTTATTTCACCTCAACATCCCCCACATTGGGATAATGGAACAGGTACCCGGAGGCAATGTGAATCACAATGGTGGAAGAGTATTGACAACCACATTCCTGGTACTGAATGGGTCCTCTTGGATGTGGTTTGGGTCTCGGCTCAACACTACTGATAAGTACTCACTGATATAAAATCATGATGCCGGAAAAGTTTGTGCTAGTGTCAGGAACCAGACAAGAGTGGTACTCACGGGCTCAGGGTCCTCTCCTGCTAATCGAGGACCCGGATAAAGGAGTCCAGTGTAATGAAGGTATCAGAGAGTTGAGCAGTAATTTTTTTTGGTTGTGGTATGCATTCGGTGCTCCATTATTTTTTCTAAACTGTGTCTCCATTAAGTACTAGAAGCAGCAAACCCCAAATATCGTAAATCATAAATATGCCAAATGTAAACAAGTACATGTGTGTGGGGATATATGATTCTATATAAATTCACGGAATGGTTAGTATGATAGAAAATATAATAATTAGAATATTTGGAGTATTGAATTTGGGGCCTGTGCTATTCTAGTATTAAATGTTTTGTACTTTGCTTCTCTTTATGAGCATTTATAAACTGCTATTGTATCAATATTCTAACCTCAAGATAGATATTATATTGTTGTGATCTTTCAATGCAATTGTGGGTCAATTGGCAGGAAGGAGAGCTGGTTACTAGGATAGCACTCACTTCAATGTTGTGCGTCCTAGGTGTAATATATATTGAGTTTTTTCACCTTTTTAATTGTTTTATTGTACATTGTGTGGTATTATATGTTCTAGGAGTATATGTATGTAATATATATACCGAGATCCCGGCGTATAAGACGACCCCCCTACTTCATGTTAAAATATAGAGTTTAAGATATTCGCGTATAGACTACCCTTTCCAACGCTACAAACACGGTAAAATTAAAAAAAAAAAAGATTAGAATTTAACATGTCTTTTTGTAATTTAAATTCTTATGACATGCAGGTATATAGCAGGAAAACTTTCGCCTCATAAAAAATAAGGCAACAAACAACAACATTACCTATACCAGCAAGCCCCCAGTAGGTACAGCAAAGCCCCCAGTAGTATACAGCAGCCCTCAGTAGATACAGCACAGCCCCAGTAGTATACAGCACAGCCCAGCATTAAAAAAAAAAAAAAACTTAGATACTCACCCTCCGGTGGGCCACGATGTGCTGCGGCTGTCCCCATGTCCGCGGGCTCGTTTTCAGTGTTCCACGCCGGCTTCTTTTCTTCGCGGGCGCGCCATTGATCTTCCCGGCGGCGCCTTAGTAGACGCGCCGCTGCTGACGTCATACTAGGCGCAGTCCCCAGGAAAAGCATGGCGGCGGCCAGCAGAAGAAAGAAGACGGAGGGAAGACTGAAGACGAGCGGAGGCAGAATCGGTCACAGGAGGGTGAGTATGCACCCATGAAGCCGCTATCTTTTTGAGGCTGCCGACGAGTTGCCGGCAGCATCGCTGTGAAACACCGCAATCGGTGATAGCCGATCGCGGGTGTTACCGGTAAGCGTTGATGCAATATGCAGCAAAGACTTACCGGCATTGATAGAGAGGGCTCAGCCGTGAGCCCTCTCCATGCACCGGGACCCGACCGCCGCCGTGAATACACGGCGGGGGCGGTCGGGGGATTACGGAGATAGACGACCCAGAGAAGAAGAGATTTATCTGTCTTCAAAAGTTGTCTGATACGCCGGAATATACGGTAGATGAAATGAGTAAACCTTCATTCAGATGTTTTGATATTTTGGAGAGGGTCAGTTGTGAAAACATTTTCTAATATTACTTCCTTAACAAATTATTAGGCAACATTCCCACTACAGTATGGGGAACTTATATACGGAGATTAGTAACCCTATACATTCTAGGGCATCGAGGAGCCCTACGGGGAGCGGTACGGGAGCAGCACACGTACGGCCAGTACGCTCGTAGCCGGAAGATTAGGACCTGTCATATCTTGTCCCGTATGACGGCGCAGCGGCCTATATGCTATGGAGAGGCCGGGGGTAGGTGCGCGCACAGCCTCTCCTCTCCCCGCGCGCCGTGTGCCGCTGTGCGACGGTGCGGCGGCGCACACGCAGTGGCATGAAGCCTTAGTTTGTAAAGTAAACAGGCTGTAAAGTGGCCCCTAGTTACAATTTACTTTTCTATGTTGCTAGGGCAAATCTGTCTTCAGGCTGACGACAGATCTCTCCTTTCTCTCCTGTTTTCTTCACAAGCTGGGGGTTTAACCTTTTCTCTCTTCCCTGGATGCAGTTATGTTTGAGATAATTTCAAACATCTAGCTGAAAGTGATTCAGTTACCAGAGTTGTTTAACCAAAACACAGGAGATTCGATGAGCCATGCAGGCCTTCATAGACCACACAATGTACAGGGGAATACGATCTCTATGGGAGGGAGTTAGCTTGATTTTTTTTTTTACAAACAAAGCCGAATTTGTTAATAACGTGGATTAGAACAAATGTTCACTACGCCTCCAATAACAATATAAAATTTTTTTCAAATGATGGTTATGCTTTAAAACAATGATTTTAATCTTCTATTAGCCTGAACACAATAAATACGCATGTGTATACGGGAAAGGATCCAAACATGTGTTGTGGCAAACAAAACACACATTTAAATGAAACATTATGACAAGGAAAAACAAATAATTTTAATAAACAAAAATATTTTTAGTTAACCCTTCCGCTGAACGTGACGGGATATATCCGCCACGGACGCTGAGGTTTATGAAGAAGGCCTCAGGGCTTGAGCTTCTCATAAAGTGATGGGCTTGCTTGATACGCAGCAAAGGAACATCGCTATCACCCGCGGTCGGTGCTTGACCGATCGGGGTGTTGAAACTTCTTTGCCGCGGCAAGTCGCGGCGGCATTCTAAAAGTTGGCGCGCGTGGCGCCGCCATCTACTCCGACGCCGCTCCCACCGAACGTCATCGGGGGGCGCGAATCGGTTGCATGGTAGCCTCGGGTCTGAGTTGGGACCCGAGGATTACATGGCTTGCTGCACATGCATTACACTGAGCTGTGGCTAATTGTAATGATTATAGTGTGCAGAAATGCATATAGTGCGATACAGTAGTATTTGCAGTATATGGCAGGAGCGATCAGACCAATCTAGGGTTACTGTCCCCTAGAGGGTCTACGAAACAGTGGAAAAAAAGCGAAAAAAAAAAGTTTAAAAATGTAAAAAAAAATAATAAAAATTAACAGTTCAATCCACACCCCTTTCCCAGAATGAATATAAAATATAATAAATAGTAACATCACAGACCACATTAGAATCGCCGCGTCCAAATTGAACGATCTACAAAATATAAAACGGTAGGGCAGGCGGTGACCTCCGGAACGGCAATGGCGCCACATTCCGAAATGCGACTTTTACACATTTTAGATGACATAAAAAAGGAATAAAAAATGATCCAATGTTGCACAGTCCTCAAAATGGTAGCAATGAGAACGTCGCTCATTCGCAAAAAATGCCCCTCACAATCTCCATGCGCCAAAAGTATGAAAAAAGTATTAGAAGTAGAAGATGGCAAAAAATTTTTTTCTTTTTTGTACACATTCGTTTAATTTGGAAAATTTATTAAAACGCAATATAAAACATATAAAGTGGTATCACCGCGATGTACCGAACCAAAGGGGAAAAATAAGTAGGCGTGTTATTTGGAGCGAAGAGTGAAAGTCGTAAAAACTGAGCCCACAAAGAAAAATTGGACGCACATGCAGTTTTTTTCAATTTTTCCACATTTGGAATTTTTTGCGGCTTCCCACTACATGGCATGGGAATAAACATAACCTCATGGAAAGTAAAAAGTTGTTACGCACAAAATAAGCCCTCACCACAGCTCTGGACACGGAAAAATGAAAAAGTTATGGATGTTGAAGATGGAGAGCGAGAAATCAGCGAAAATACCTGCGTCTTAAGGGGTACTAAAACTTTTCATTCTGGCTCAAAACAATTTCCTTGATGTCTTTATGTCCTGGTTCTTAGAGATATATTATAGGAGTTGAAGAGGAGTAAAACAGTGTGTAGTAAGGAAACAATCTATTCATGGATTGCGCTCTTTAGAGGGGATCATATATTTAGCTGTTAATGGTCCCCATAAAAGGCCCACACAACAGGAAGATGAGAACTGAAGGTAGAAAAGGCTTGTGTTTGCCGGTGCGTAGCTGGTATCTTCAGATTAGTGCTGAAGATATGCAAAGGATACAATGATACAACTACAGGGAATAATAAATCAATGGCAAAGCAAAGGAGAACGACTTCAAGTTCGACAGTAGAAAGTGTCTGAGCAGGAAAGTTCTGCCAGAGAAGGGAACGATACAGTAGAAATGGGGCAATGATATTGTCAGACATAATCAAAGTTTCATATAGGGACAATGCTGACAAATTGCAGTAAAAACCACCAACCATGGTCCTACTGAAAGATATATTGGTACTTCATACCATGATACACTAGGTATCTAAGGGGGTTACAGATGGCCAAGTATCTATCATAGGACATCACTGACAGAAGAAAACATTCAGTAATGATTGGTGCCACTATAGAAGTCCATTGAGAGATCATTCAAAAAAAAGTAATTATTTTCCTCCCAGAAGAATGGCATGAGCAGTGGGGACAATGGTTGTAGAAATGACAAGATCACATGAGGAAAGATGGAAGAGAGAAGTCATAAGGGGGTTGGAGCCGACATTGGTGGAAATTAGGATGATGATGAGAAGGTTTCCCACAAACTGTTACAAAAAGATGGTCAAGAAAAGAATGAAGAGTAGAAGACTGAAGCTGTGGAAGTTTCCGAAACCAATAGAGGAATTCTGTCACTCGGGTTTGGTTCATTGTAGAACTTGATTATAAAAGACCTTTAGTTTGAACATAAAAAGGGAAGTTTCCAAATCTGTTTGGTAAACGACAACAAGGGAGAGGAAACATTATATTGTATTTTTATCAGGGGTTTTTTTTGACAGAATCCCCAAAACCTTGCACAAAAACAGTTTTTTTAAGAGGGTCGGGTGAGAGATCATCCTGAAGATCAGTGACTGTTACATCCCATACATTTTAGCAACCTGTTGGTATAATCCAAAAACAGATCCCTATGTACCCTTTTAAAATCTTCCTAAGCTTTAACTGGAGTAAATTTTTATGTTTTTCGACATCTGAGACGGGACTAAGTGAAATTGCAATTTTGATACAAGGCAAAACACAGATGTATATCTTCATTATGTACAAAAATTGTCTGAGAATTGGTTCACTTGTATCCTGTGAAGTTTTCATCAGGTTTTCCATAAACTTGTACTAGTAAAGGTGGTTCAGGATCTAACACATTACACTCGGTCGGACCGATGTATGTTTTGTTGATGATGACCATCATCATGAAATCATGACCGCCTATAGCCCGTAGCCCGCCCCGCTGACTATGGTGGGACTCAAACTCTAATCTGTGTCGCGGACAGCTAGAGGTGAATAACCAGGAGGTGCATATTGCATAGCTCCTCTGCATCATTCGTTGCTCCTGTAGGTGTGCAGGGAGGCAGAGGCGGAGTTGAGATTGCATCCATCTGGCACGGAATCAGTATGGGAGAGGCATTCTTTTTTTTTTTTTTTTTTTTTTTTTATCTTCTTTTTTCTCGGGGAAAGGGGACAGGAGATGTAAGCGTGTTTATTGTATTTTAAATATTCTTTGAAAAACATGAAAAACAGGACGGACAGGAAGGTGGGTCCCACAAAAAAGGGGAGTATAGAGAGGGTCCACATATGAGAGGAGGCATACGAGGAGTGGGGCAATATGGAGGGATATGAGAGAGGGCCACACATATGTGAGGGTACACAACGGGAACCCACAATATGGTGGGCATATGAGAGGGGGCCCATAATTTACGGGGGATATGAGAGGAGCCTACATCAGGGGGGATTGTGGGGGGAGCGAGGGCACACATTATAGGGATATGAGAGGGGCCCACAATTGCAATGGATAAAGCAGGGGCGCTCACATTATTGTGGGTATCAGAAGATCCAAAATGGGTCAAATGAGGGGGCTACATTTAATAAGGGAAGATAGATGGACACAAATATTAGGAGCAGATCAGAGGCCCACATATGAAAATGAGGATGAGGGGTAAATATGTAGAAGAGATGAGGAACCACAGTTGAGAGGAATGAGAGGACACATTACAAGGGGGAGATGAGAGTACAGTAACAATAGGAGGAGAAATGGAGGTCCATAATATAAGGTGGGATAAGGGGGACACACTATGAGGGGGAGATGAGAGGCGAGGCCACAATTGGGCGGGAGATGAGGGGCAACAAAATGAAAGGAGCTGAGGAACCAAAAACAATATGAGGGGAGATCAGGGGCCACAATATGAGGGGGGGGGTGAGAGAGTGGGAGAGGAGAGGTCACAATATGAGGGAACAGTGAAAGGAGGCCACAATATGAGGGGGAATGAGTGGAGGCCACAATATGAGGGGGGAATGAGAGAGGTCACGGCATGAGTGGGAGAGGAGAGGTCACAATATGAGGGAACAGTGAAAGGAAACATTTGAGCAGCACAACCCAGCACAAATGTAGCAGAATTGTACGATTTGTTTGATTTGGGCAATGTGGGGGGGCTGGTTGACCTCTAATGACCTCTGGAAACATTCATAAAAATTTTAAAAACGATAGCGGCACAAATGAAGATTTCTGCTGCACAAACCAGCACAAACGACATAGCACAAACGTTTACACCAATTTTGTTTGATTTGAACAAGGTGGGGGGCCAACTTCACTCAGGTATCTGTTTTCCTCTCTGTGCCACTTTCAACATTCTTCTCAGATCTTTGTGCCACTCTGCACTACATTGTAATGCTTATTGTATGCGCAGGATTCAGGAACTTGAGCAGGATGACACCCAGAGCAGGAGAGGACATAGGATGGTACTTACTGTACTTTACTTACTTTCAAGTACTTACTGTACCTGGGTACTCTCATGCTGCTCTGTTTTGGTGCCTGATGCTGGTAGCATTTGCCAACATGAATAACCAGAGCAAAGTGCCAGGAGAGGATCTGTATGTGTGAATCTATCCGGGTCCTGCACCAACTAGTGTCTTTATTGGTTATGGGATATTTGGTAAAATCACACATGTATATACCATCCGGGAAGGAGGGGGCACATCAATGGTTTATTTTTCTAGACAGGAAAAATAATATTTCCATTGTGCACAGCAGTAAATGAACATATATGATGGAATATTGAAACCAGAAAAAAAGGGTAACGTGCAAAGACCAGACATTATAAAACTATTAATGATCATATAGGGATGTATCAGTCAGATGAAGCTCAATAACCTCATATGAATCCAGCATTTATCTGCAGTAAGTCAAATCTTAAATTCTAATTGGATTGGGTTTGTGTAGTATAAAAGAGCACGGCGTCAATCCACAACTAATTTGTCACTTGTAACACCTTCATCCTGGGCTTCATTCTATATAGGCCACAACAGTACAGTTATGTGCTACACATTCATTCAGAGGGGCACATATTCACAGGCAAAAGGCCACCTTCTCAACAGGTCAAATACGGCTATGGGCTTGTTGACTAAGGATCCACAGCTGTCAATCTCGGCGGAATTTTCCAACGTTTTTCGGGTTTTGTGCGTCTGTGGACAGATATTTAACACAGGGGATTGTGTCGCACATGATCGGTTTTTTGTTCGGTTTTTGTTACCGAAATTGGGGGGGGGGGTCGGGCCGTCGGACGCTCAAAACTGATTCGGAGATAGTGCAGGATCTAGCATCAAATGTGTCGCAATACAATGCATCTTACATGCCAGAAAGGAAGGAAGTGAACTCTGTCGGAACACTGAGTGGGCAACGCGACACATCTTAGTGAATCATTAACGGAAAAGTTATGCTCCCCATGCTAAGTCCATGACTCGGGACAATGTGCTTTTTTGTTTGAAACGCTCCAGACGGGTAAAAGTAAATTGTGCCCCCTCTAAGTCTTTAGGTGGAAATGACATTTTTCCATTATGTGATGTTTTAAATGTTTACACAAAAAGTTTCTTTGCATTATTTAATGTACAGTATTAATGTCAATTAAAACTTAAGTTTGCTTAAAGTTTCCAGGGGAAAGTTTTAGTGTCAATGAGATAAGAAAACTCTCCCCTGCATTACTCTCCCAGCCAGCAAAGCAAGAAGACAATAAAGAGGGTGATAGCCAACTGATAATGTTGCTGCTGCTGCTGTGACTGCAGTCAGAGGGTAAGTACTAGACATCATTCTTTATAGATTGTATTTCTTATTGGATTATTTATTCTGAGTTTTGTCAGCAGGACCTGCCAAGTCTTCATAATGTTATCTTTTTTAAGAGTAATAAAAAAAAACACTTTTGTAGCAATTTTTACGCAATTTTCTTTAATAATTTTTGCCCTATTTTGGTCTTTTTTCAGTCAGTTTGCTTATACATTTGTAGTATGTACGAATGCACAACAACGTGTTAAATATCAACTTGTCAGTTAGAGGCGAGATGGGAGCAACTTGATCTAGGCGTACATTTTACACTTTTTAAGCAGCAACCTTTTGCAAAAGTTATATACGAAAAGTATCTTGCAATTATTTTTTTTACCATACATTTTGTTGCTCTTTTGTCTTTGCAGTCTGCATGGTTTTCTCATACAAGTGTATATAATGTAAAATAATGATTCTTTATTTGCTGACAAGTTTAAACTACTTTAAGTATTTTTAAGTGTGAAGTTGGACCATGGCATGGCCCTTCAACACGAGGCAGTTTGGGTTGTTTGGGGATCTCAATTATACTTAGATTATGTTTTCCACTACTTAAGGATGTGTTTGCTGTGCTCATACAATCTTAATAAGCCAAAGTCCCCTAATTGGTACGAAGATTGATGCTTCTCCCTTTTTTCCTTATTTGCTAAATTTAACAAAATATAAACGTTTTTTTATTCCCTTTACTTTCTGTTTACACTGTAGTGTATTAAGGCAGGGAAAGGTGTTCCTACTTAGGGGGGATCTTGTTATGCCCCTGACGACTTACTAGAACTCAGAAAAGCATACTTGTGGGGATGGTGGGTGACTAAAAAGGAACAGGGCTCAAACATTTAATGGGACTATCAAAGAGTTTACATGGCTCGCACAGAGAGCATGTTCAGCCTCTGGTTTATTGGCGTATTGTGTAATGCAAATGGGCTCTGCATAGTACTACCAGGTTCTCTGCATAATACACTACAGTGTAAAAGAAAGTAAAGGGAATAAAAAAAAGTTATATTTGTTAAATTAGCAAATAAGGAAAAAAGGGAAGAAGCATCAATCTCTCAAATTAGGGGACTTTGCTGCTTATTAAGATTGTAGAGCACTGCAAACACATCTTAAGAGTTGGAAAACATAATCTAGGTCAATGAGATCCCAAAACTGCCTCTTGTTAAGGGCATGCCATGGTCTCACTTTCCACTTAAATAATTAAAGTAGTTTTACTATGTCAGCAAATAAAGAATCATTACTTACATATTACATTGTATGAGAAACCATGCAGACTGCATAAGACAAAAGAGCAACAAATGTATGTAAAAAATATTGCAAGTATACATTTTTCTATACATGTTGCAAAAGTGTTGCTTGTTAAAAGTGTAAAATGTACTCTAGATCAATGTGCTCCCAATCCTGCCTCTACTGAAAGTGATATTACCGTTTTGTCATTCTGTACATACTACAATGTACATTTTGCAAAAGTGTTGCTTGATAAGAGTGTAATATGTATTCTAGATCAATGTGCTCCCAATCCTGCCTCTTGTTGAATTAATGTCATGCCACTTCAATACTGAAAGTGATATGACCGTTTTGTAATTCTGTACATACTACAATGTATAAGCAAACAGACTGTAAGAAGACAAAAGGGTAACAAATTGATTAAAGAAACATTGCTTAAAAATGCTACAAAAGTGTTCTTATCCTTTAAAAAAGAGAACATTATGAAAGACTGGCTGGTCTGCTGACAAAACCTCAGAAATTACAAATCTATAAAGAATGATGTCTAGTACTTACCCTCTGACTGCAGGTCACAGCAGCAGCACATTATCAGTGGTATCACCTTTTATGTGTTCTTGCTTTGTGCTGGGAGTATCAGGGGAGAGTTTCTATTCTCATTGACCTAAAACTTCCCTGGAAACTTTAAGCAAACTTTAGAAGTTTCAGATTGACACTATAGTTAAAATATTAAAATATTTATTGAATTATGGAAAAATATAACTAGAGATGGGCGAATTTATTGAAATTCGATTTGACCCGATTCGCCAAATTTTTGCAAAAATATTTGTTTCGACCCAAATCAAATCATGACGAATCACGTTAAAAACAGGTATTTCCTGGCTGCAGAGAGCCTGTAGGGTGTTGTAGAATGTTGTGCCTTGCTCAAATATGCATAGGGAGTGTGGTTGGTCTTCAAATGGGGCTCATTTACTAAAGGTCCGTAGGACGCATTTTTGTCGGGTTTCCCAACGATTTCCATTTTGCAGTGAATTGCCCAGGGATTTTGGCGCATGCGATCGGATTTTGGTGCATCGGCGCCGGCTTGCATGCAACAGAAATCGACAACCTGACGGATTCGGACAACACGCGAGATTTAACAAATAAAAATGTGTCGCAAGACACGCACTTACATGCACCGGGAAGAAGAAGGTGAACCCCGGCGGACCTCGGCGTGGAAGCGACGGATGCAGGAACTTGGGAGCACAAGCTTAGTGAATCGCGACGGACCGGAATCCTCGTCGGACAACGCACCGCGGGATCGCGACAGGACCGGGTAAGTAAATCTGCCCCAAAGTTGTGTTTTGGTATGACACGCACATGACAGCCGCCACTCTTAGAATCGCTTCACTCTTCAATTCCATGGGCACTTACAGCGGCCAACTTCACCAAATAAGTGAAGCTGGAACGCAGCCTGACAAGGTAACGTCTGTGCCAGCTTGAAAGGACTGAGCTGAGGACCAAGATCCCACTGTAACATCAAGGAGTGCAATCTTTTTACACTGACATTAGATGATTCCGTAGATTACGACAGAACCTGTTCTGTTAAATGCAGATACATGTAGAAACCCCCCAAAAGAGTGCAGAGGATGTCAGTAGTAATTTTGCACTAACGTCACTGATCATTTTGCCCTTCTTTACATCCGTCAGTGTCCGCTTTCAATCGGTCAATAATCCATCTGTATTGCTAAAGCCAAAAAACAAACAGGAGTTGATCCAGAACAGAGATGACCAATAAATGGGATATTTGCATGTCCTCTGTGTTCTGTATCCACTCCTGCTTTTGGCTTTCAATCCTGAAGCTTTTCATTACTTCTGAAGGATAAAATGAAGGAGAAAACCAAACATAGTGGCAACGTCATAGAGTGGTGGAGGGTGAAAACAGCTTTATGGAAATCACATAGGGGCACATTTACTTACCCGGTTCAGTCGCGATCCAGCGGCGGGTTCTCCGACGCTGATTCGGGTCCGGACGGGATTCACTAAGGTAGTGCGCCCGATGTCCACCAGGTGTCTCTGCTGCGCTGAAGTCCACTGGAGTTCGTCGGAGTTCACAATCCTATCCTGGGTGCAGGTAAGAGTGTGTCAAGCGACACATTTTTTTTTCGGGTTTCCCGACGGCCACGCCCCCCGATTTCCGTCGCATGCATGCCGATGCACCAAAAACCTGGGGCAATTCAGGGAAAGACGGCGCAAATTGGTAATATTCGGGTAACCCGACGAAAAATAGTGATTCAGGCCCTTAGTAAATGACCCCCATAGTGTTCCAGGGAGACAGTGGTCAGTTGGCAGCAGCATGAAAGTTTGAAATGAATGTGAAGTTGAAATTGTTAATTTAAATTTGAAGATTAAAGACGCCACATGCATCATCCATTACAATTTCCCTGAAAATATTATGTCTTTGCCAAAAAAGAATTTCAAAGGTGGCAGTGGCAAGTAGCAGCAGCACCAGCATGATGTTAGAGAGTGGCACGATGACAAATTCTTTAGGTGGCAGCAACATAGTAAGCCACAGTGTGGCACAATGTTAGAGCGTGGAGGCGGCAGTGGCAGCAGCAGCAGGAGGTCAGAGAGTGGCACAATAACAAATTCTGGAGGTGGTAGCAACATGGTAAGCCACAGTGTGGCACAATGTTAGAGCGTGGAGGCGGCAGTGGCAGCAGCAGCAGGAGGTCAGAGAGTGGCACAATGACAAATTCTGGAAGTGGCAGCAACATGGTAGGCCACAGTGTGGCACAATGTTAGAGCGCGGAGGAGGCAGTGACAGCAGCAGCAGCAGGAGGTCAGAGAGTGGCACAATGACAAATTCTGACATACAGGCACTATCCAAATGTAATTGTCTCCATAGCAGCCTCCACACATCGTATTTATAGCAGCCTTCACACTTCTTCTTTATAGCTGCCTCCACACGTTGTCTCTATTGCTGCCTCCACACGTTGTCTCCACTGCTACCTACACACATCGTCTCCATTGCTATCTCCACACGTCGTCTCCAAGCTGCCTCCAAAAGTCGTCCACATAGCTACCTTCATACATCGTCCCCTTAGCAAACGAGCTGTGTCCGGCAAAATTTTGGGTTGTTTTAACGGCTTCCACATCAAACTTGTTAACTTTGTCGCCAATTTGTTATCCACAAAATATACTGACAAACTTTTATCAATGACCGATATTATTTCAGCGCTACTTGCGCATCTGTTTACGTTCCCCTCCCCCGCCATAACCAGGCCAATTACTTATAAGAACAGTACTACACTTGATCTTATACAAAAGGTTTTTAGAAATGCTGTTTGTAGCCCCCGCCTGCTTTGAAAATGATAATTTTTTCAAAGTAAACGCTTCTGGCCCCCAGGCCCATTTTGGGAAATAACTTAGAAAAGCAACTGCGCAGACGTACTGTGCTCTAATTGGAAATTCAACCCCTAAAGATCAAATTGTCCCATTCTGGTGATAGATTGGGGAGGTGGATATGTGTGGTCACTACGAGCTAGAACACAACGGTGCAAGTCCCCCTGCTAACTATTCACTACCACAATAC
The DNA here is from genome assembly GCA_019512145.1 of Engystomops pustulosus. Taxonomy (NCBI): domain Eukaryota; kingdom Metazoa; phylum Chordata; class Amphibia; order Anura; family Leptodactylidae; genus Engystomops; species Engystomops pustulosus. Next base: position 26,580,802 of record CM033646.1, on the reverse strand, counting down.
GGTACTAGCTGTCAAACTAATATGCCAGAACCCAAAACAAAGTAAGTAAAGATAACGTGTTGTAAGCCACTGAAGAAGGGCTGTGAGTTTGTAGCATTGCACTCCTGCCCTAACCGTAACTATAGAGACACCCTAACGCTTTCTGACAGCAGCAGCTCTTCCCTAGTGCATCGACACAGAATGATCCGAGCAGCGCGGCAGGGCTAGTCCTTCCCAGGGTCACCTGATCGGCCAGCCAACCACTGCTATCGAGCGTAAGGGTACCACGTCATGCTGGTGGAGTGCAGGTCTCCTGCTTGTGATTGGCTCTGTTTCTGGCCGCCAAAAAGCAAAACGGCGGGAGATGCCATTTCTCGAGGGGCGAAGATCTTCGTCCCGAGCATAAGCATAGCAGTAGTAAGCTAATGCTCGATCGAGCATCAGCTCGGACGAGTATGTTCGCTCATCTCTAGTGATTATTAAAAATAGGTGCATTATTATCTGTATTTATAGAGATGGTCCTAACACCCAAATTAGTACCAACCTAGCATACAACATATTACTTCTCTAGTGATGAGTGAACCTGATTTACACATTTCCTATCCATACAAAATTTGGGCAAGTTCAGCTGAAGCAGCCAATCAAGCATCTTGCAGTCCCTTACCAACCATAATCATGTCTACTGTAGGCATACCTGTGATTTATCAGGCTGGGCACGTGACTGCAGTATAAAAGCAGTGTCACATCTCCAGATGCCATTACACACAAGACAGCTAGGGAGAGGTGCTTGATTGTAAAGTTGCTCCAGTCAATGAATAGCGCGCACAGTAAAACATGAATCATAAAAGTGCTCTTCTCAGTTAATGGTGCGCATTAATACACTTGACGTTCCTGTATGCATATTGACCAAGTAAAAAAGGTTATTATGTTGTTAAGGTTCGACAATATAAGCAGAAACCTAAAATCGTGCTATTAAAAACTACATTTCACTCCCCAAAAAGACAAGACCACATACACCTATAGTGACAGAAAAAATTAAAAGTTAAAACTTCTAGGAGGAAATGATGGGGAAAAAAAAGAAAAATTGCCTGGGCATTAACATGGAAACAGGTGCGGAGATAAGGATCTAGTAGTAATGACTAACAATGTCACACACCACAAATATTCTGCTCTTAAGAAAATGTATTTACGTATAATAAAGTATTTTGTATTTCAACACTAAATACAGCCCCGCCTTTAGATATAAGATTTATATGATATTTTCTTCTTTTCTTAATTAAATAAATATTTATTAAACGTTCATATATTACAAACAGGTATAGAAGCAATACCATCGAACAGCAAATGTTTTACAATGTTGTTATTGTAAAAAGTACATCAATACAAAAACATTCCATATTATATAATCCACACCCCACCCCTTAAGAAGAGCTGACTGTCAGATACCAATCTAAAAGAGGTAAAAAGTAAAATTAGATAAATTTTAAAAAATGATGTAAAAAATAAAATGGACTAAAAAAAAATAAACTTATTTACTCACCCTCCGGTGGCCCTGATGCGCAGCGCTGCTCCCCCGATGTCATCGCGCTCCTCTTCTGGCTTCCCGGCTCCTCTTCTTGCTTCCGCACGGTCTTCTGTCCTTTTTAACATCGTGCGGCGCCTAGTATGACGTCAGCAGCGGCGCGTCATACTAGGCGCCGCACGGGGAGCGAACAGTGGCGGCGCCCAACACCGGAGTGTTGAAGAAGACAGAAGAGGAGCCGCGATGACATCGGGGGAGCAGCGCTGCGCATCGGGGCCACCGGAGGGTGAGTAAGTAAGTTTTTTTTTTTTTAATTCTGGCGACGTGACTGTATACTACTGGGGGCAGTGCTGTATACTACTGGGGGCAGTGCTTATACTTATGGGGCAGTGATGTATAATACTGGGGGTATGCTTTATACTAACTGGGGGGAGGCTGGGGTGGCTGTATACTACTGGGGGCAGGCGGGGGGGCTGTATACTACGGGGCAGGCGGGGTGGCTGTATACTACTGGGGGCAGGCTGGGGTGGCTGTATACTACTAAGGGCAGGCGGGGTGGATGTATACTACTGGGGGCCAGGTGTATACTAGGGGCAAGATTATATTATAGGGGTTGGCTGGCTATATACTTGATGGGCTGTGACCAAGCATTTTCACCCCTCGGCTTATACTCGAGTCAATAGGTTTTCCCAGTTTTTGGTGGTAAAATTAGGGGTCTCGGCTTATACTTGGGTCGGCTTATACTCGAGTATATATGGTAACCATCCTAAAAATAGTAACCTATTTCGTAGGTCCCTTTCCTCCCTGTTAATTTTGTGCCAGTGAGTGCAAATAATCTGAATCTGTCCTAAAGCATCTTGTACATTCTGTGTTATCCCTTTATTTGTGAGTAATCCATTTTTGTAAGTTATCTTCCAAGTTTCCTCATTTACGACTCCCAGATCACCTTCCCACTTTTGTTTTTGCAGGAAAGTTATACGACTCCCAGATCACCTTCCCACTTTTGTTTTTGCAGGAAAGTTATGATATTCCTTTATTATCAGGAGTCTTTTACATATATTAGAAATTGCTTTTTTTACCTTCCCCACAATCTTAACCTTTCTACACATTTGTGGATCTCTAAACCAAGTCTTTCTTTACCCACCTTTTGTATAAAATTATATAGCTGATAAATCCTAAAAACCCCTATACCCTGTAACTGTGGGATGTGATCAAAATGGCATTTTTTGCCAGGGCCAATGGCTCTAGCTATAGTACTCTATCTATTTATATTTTCTGGAGGGCAACTACCCGGTCCTCGGTTTTAAACAATTTTTGGAGTGACAAGCAGGCCATCAGTATTAATTTAATTTTTCTGGGGGCCACCCTCGTTTTGAAAACTTTTTGGACTGCCACATACACCGGTCCTCTTTTTTAAACAATGTTTGGGAGTGCCACATGCAGGCACTCTATGTATTAATTTTAGTGGAGGCTCCTCTGTTTTGAAAACTTTTTTGGACTTCCACATAAGGCCATCTATCTATTTTATTTCTGGAGGGCCCACCTACTCGCTCCTCTGTTTTGAAAATGTGTTGGACGGCCACTACAGGTAACTTATCTATTTAATTTTTCTGGAGGGCCACCTACCTGCTCACTCTGATTTGAAACTTTTTTGGATGCAATTACAGGGCATATCCAAAATGTAATTGTTCTCCATAGCAGCATCCAACACATCGTATTTATAGCACCTTCACACTTCTTCTTTAGCTGCCTCCACACGTTTGTTCTATTGACTGCCCAACACGTTGTACTCCACTGTACCTACACAACATCGTCTCCATGCTATCTCCACACGTCGTCTCAAGCTGCCTCCAAAAGTGTCCCATCGTACCTTCATACAAGTCACCATTAGCAAACGAGCTGGTCCAGGAACAAATTTTTGGGTTGTGTAACGGCTTCCACATCAAACTGTGTTAACTTGTCGCCAATTTGTTATCAAAAAATATTACGACAACTTTTATCATATGACCGATATTATTTCAGCGCTACTGGCATATGTTTACAGTTCCCCTCCCCGCCAAAACAGGCCAATTACTTATAAGAAACCGTACTACAACTGGAATCTTATACAAAAGGTTTTTAGAAAATGCTGTTTGGTAGCCCCGCCTGCTTTGAAAATGATAATTTTTTCAAAGTAAACGGCTTATGGCCCCCAGGACCTTTTGGGTTGGGGAGGAGCCGAGAGTGCAGGGGCTTGGACAGGCGAAAGCTAGCTGTCACGGACCGCCAGCTCATAACAAGATACAACTAACAGTTTTACAATGCAGCACCTTAATCTACTACTACCTTACTGCCTCCAACATCGGCCCTAGCAAACACGCTATGTCAGGCCAGAATTTCGGGTGTTTCACCAGATACATATGGAAATCGGCCCACCTGTCGTCGCATGCTGGAGACTGAGTTTCAAATCATAGCAGCGCAATATGGATGCCCCATACTGTCGCTTTAATGCATGGAACCATTTCCGAAAAAAATTAAAAAAATTGCACCGCTAGTGCTATTCCATTATTGCATAGAGAAATAATTCAAACGACCCCGCCCATCTTAACAATATAATTTTTTCAAAGTAAAAACGCTTGGCACCCAGGCCCATTTTGGGTGGGAGGAGCACGAGAGGCAGGGGCTTGGACAGGCGAAAGCTGGCCTGCCAGCGAGAACACCAGTTCATCACCAGATCAAACTGAACATAGTTGAATGCAGCAACCTTCAAACCCACAACACTATAACTCTTACTTCTAAGATCTTGGTTCACTCCTTCTTTTCTCACCTCCTTACGTTCACTAGGGTGCCATAATCATCCCCATTGTCTCCACATGCCGTCTCCATAGCTGCCTCCACACGTTGGTCTCCATAACAGCCTCCACACATCGTCTCATAGCTGCCTCCACACGTTGTCTCCATAGCTGCCTCCAAAAGTCGTCTCCATAGCTGTCCCCTTAGCAAACGAGCTGTTTCAGGCTCATTTTTCGGGTGTCTCACCAGATACGGTATGGAACTTCGGTCACTATGTCGCCACCATGCTGTGTTATCGACAAATATACCGTCAACCTTTTGTCACATAGGAAGTCATTTCAGCGCTTCTTGTCTAACCTTTTGGTTCCTCTCTGCCGCCAAAACCAGGCCACTCGTCACTCTGTCACGCCATGCTGTTGTCCCAAATTTGGCATAATTGTGCGATTAGGCAGCCTCAGAGGCATCCATGAATGCTCCCCTGCTGTTTCGTCCATTTCACCTACACGATCCTCCACAGTGTCCACCAACTGTTCATGTGCAGCGTTCAACTGTCTATACCCCAGATGCTGGAGCGCAAGAGGAAATACAGCACATCGTCCCCTTAGCAAAGAGCTGTGTCAGGCACATTTTCGGGGTTTTTGTGTTTACCGGCTGTGATGTTCTGGTGTTTTTTATGGGTCCTCATTTTGAAATGGATGCAAAGCTGTATGACGAGTCCATGCCCCCCCCACATGCTCCCACACGTCGTCTCCATAGCATCCTCCACACGCCGTCTCCATTAGCTGCCTCCACATCGTTCTGCTTCATGCAGCCTCCACATTGTCTCCACAGCGGCATTCCCCCTTGTCTCCATAGCTGCCACCACACGGTGTCCATAGCACCCTCCACATGTTGTCTCATAGCTGCCTCCAAAAATCGTCCCATAGCTGACTCCACATGTCGTCCCCTTAGCAAACAAGCTGTGTCAGGCTATTTTTTCGGGTTGTTCACCAGATACGTTATGGAAACTGGTCACTCTGTCGCCCCCATGTGTGTATCGACTAAATATACGTCAACTTTTGTTCATATAGAATCATTTCAGCGCTTCTTGCCTCACCTCTTTGGCATCCTTTTGCCGCCTAACCAGGCCAAATACTGATACGTACAGTGACTACACGTTACCTCGCCAAAAGGAATTTTTTAATGGTTTGAAGCCTGAGTCCATTTGGGGGATGTCGCCATGCCACTCTCTAGCCTGCCGCTGCTGGCGCTGCCTCCGCATGCCGTCACCTATAGTGTCAGGGTTCAATTATTGTGTGTTTTAGATGCTATTCGCCTCACTCGATCCACTCTGTCATCCACAAGGCTGTTGCCCATAATTTGGGCCATAATGGTGAGATTAGGTAGCGTCAGATGCATCCATGCATGCTGCCCATGCGTTTCCTGTCCATTTCCGTGTTGTTTCCATCATTTTCTGAGGTTTCCAGGTGTTTGTCCAAGCTTACCGTGCAGGGCCTTGGTTCCCTTGAAAAATGCTGAGTCTCCCATGACTTCAATGGGGTTAGGTATTCGAAACGAACACTCGAGCATTGGAAAAAGTTCGACTCGAGTAACGAGCACTCAAGCATTTTAGTGCTCGCTCATATTAGTTGACAACTAGATTGAACACGTGCGCATGCAGTGTGGCATGGACCCCCTCCTCGGTGCAGCGCGGACACCATGTTCCTCCCATGTCTGTCACCATGGTTCCGATTTGCAGTTGTCGGGGAGAAAGCCACACATGATTTCTTCTTGCATGACGCAGAGCAGTTCCCCGAGTGTGACCTTATTCGCCCCGGCACAAACGAGGTGTAGAACAGCGTGACCGTAGTTACAGCTGCACAAGTCCACGCTGCCATGCACGTTGGAGAAATGGCCCACCTTCTGTTTACATATTGTGAAGGCTGGTACTGCCTTTTTGGAAAAGAAAATATCGGCTTGGAATTCTCACTTAGTTTGGCAACAAGCCATTAGTTCTCTGAAGGGTGCAGAGTCCACAACTTGGAAAGCGGGACTGCAGTACCAATAACTTTGACAGGAGCATGATCAGCTTCTGCACCTTGGATGGCTAGATGCAAAACAGTTGTCTCTGTAATCACTCGCTCAAACGATCTTGGCGCCATGAGTAGCGAGGAGCAGGAGCATCTGGTTCGGGAGAGATGTCAAAGACAAACAGTCCCTTCAGCCGAGTGGTGCTGGAGCCTTGACTGGCTGAAATGGCATGTGTGCCACTAGGTGCTGCTTGCTGTTGCGTGGCGGCAGGATGGACACATTGAGGACCGGTTTCTCCCAGGCCATGGATGGTGATGGTGCATGTGTTGCAGCTGGGCCGTGTTGCCCACGTTAGCTCCTTTGCCACGCTTCACTTTTGCTTGCAGATTTACACACGCTCGGCTCCTCTGGTGTCTTAACAAAAAAGTGCCACACCGCGAGAAGGTTGATTTACCGCCAACACTCTGCACTGAGTGACTACTACCGCCGCTGGCTCGCTGAGCCCCTGCTTACTTGGATGTGCGACTCAGTATTTGTACCCGGGCCGTTGGCTCCCATCCTCGCACTGCTGCACCCTGCTGCACGGCCACAGTAGCTACTTGCTGCACTGCTCGCTGCCTGACGTGCAAGCTGACAATCTCTTCGCCCTGACGATGATGAATCCCTTGCTATATCCGGCTCCAAGTGCGATTGGCTACATCATTCATATTGTGTTCCCTGTCACTGCTATTCTCATCGGTCTCAATAAGCACAGTCTGCCTACTTGCAAGTGCAACATAACCTCCATGCCACTCTCCACATCTCATACTTCCCTCCTACTGCACAAGGCAGCGGAGGTCTGACCCTCCTTTCACTGCCAAGCAGCTGCTGAATGTCCCCAAACAGTTTGTCCTCGCGGCGCTGAGCCCAGACCAGCTAGTAGATCTCTGGCTGAGGGAAATTGAACAGGAGAGAGGTGCGTTGAGGACAGCTGGGGCCGCTGACCTGGTTCTGGGCCTGCCAACTAAAAGTTGTATCTGACAAACCCATAGACTTTTGGCTGGGGTTGTTGATGTTATGTGTGGGGAATTGGATGACCTAGTCAAACCAATCAACACACTGCCGCAATATAAACAACGGCAGTCTGGCCTCACCGAGTCACCCCTGCTGCGACATCCCGTTACTGTGCTTGCCACCTCTGCCTTGCTCACCTGCCACCTTTCTGTCTGACATAGTGGTTAATTAACATAGTGGATTTGACACGTAGTACTGCTCTCACCTTAGCAAACAAAAAACTATTGAAATTTGCGTTATACAGATGCCCCAAAACGAACACCCTAATATAGGAGCAGAAACACACAGAAGCGTGTGGATTTGACACAGATTTCTTCCTATTACTTCAGTAACAAAATAGAATGCTATTTGGAATATACAGATCCCCCTAAACGCACACCCCTGGGATAGGAGCAGAAATCACTACAGAAAACTTTGTGGATCTGACACAGATTTTTCCCTGTTGTTCAGTGACCAAAAAAGAACTGCTATTTTGGGTATACAGATCCCCCAAAAACGCACCCTGGGTGAGGTGCAGAAATCACTACAGAAGCAATGTGGATCTGACACAGATTTCTTCCTATTCTCTTCAGTAAAAAAAAGAACTGCTATTTTGGTACACAGATTCCCAAAACGCACATCTGAGATTGGAGCAGAAATCACTACAGCACAGTACAGTACAACAAGCTGGACGCTACAGACAGCACATGAAGTGTGAAATGGCGCGATTGGCAATGGCTACCTGTTTTATAAGGCTTCGTGACATCACATAAGCCTGCCGGTCACTCATTGGCTTACAGGTCTGCATATGTCATCGAGGGGTTCCTTTTGTCCTTCCCTTTCTTGTCCTATGCAACACATTATGGCCCGCACCCATTTAGCTTAAAAAGATGAAAAAAAATTTTGTTCCATAAAGTTGTATTGTACATATTGAGGCACATTTAATTACCCGATCCCGGGCGGTCCGACGACGAGATAAAGTCCGGCGCGATTCACAACATTGTGCGCCTGATTTCCTACATCTGTCGCTTTCCCGCGAGGTCCGCCGGAGTTTCACTTCTTCTTTTCTTCCCGGTGCTTATAAGTGCGTTCTTGCGCACAATTTCGTTATTAAATCCTGGGCGTTGTTCGAATCTGTCGGATAGTCAGGAGGCTTGCTGCCTGATTTGTGTCGCGTGAAAGCCAGCGCCAATGCGCAAAATCCGATCGTGTGCACCAAAAAAAACCCTGTTAAAGCGGCGCTAATCGGAAATCATCTGGAAACCGACAAAAATGTGGACGCGGACCCTAGTAAATGAGCCCCATTATCCTCAACCGCTCTGGGGGCGGACATATTTGTTTTATTTGGTGTCTAGATTAATTTGTATCTGTTCTAAGAAGTCTTCAATATTTTTTGGACTAAAGGCGCACCGGAGTATAGGCACACCATGAATAAATGCTTGCTAAAACATCAGGTTCATATATAAGGCGCACCTGATTATAAGGATGAATGACAGCAGGTGGCAGACCTGTGCACAGTTCAAGGCAGCTGTTGTGGTAAGTATGTGTCATATATAAGGCGCATGCGACTATAAGGCGCACCTTTGATTTCTGAGAAAAATCAAGGATTTTTTGTGCGCCTTATAGTCCGAAAAATACGGTATTTTCCGAACCCGTTGATACCATACTATTAACTGTCCTTGGTTTAAGCATTATTAATTGACGAATGAAAATGATTTCTAAGTTATTTAGGGCTTTTTTATTTCAGTAACAAAAATGGTTATAACTTTTGTATTTATTGTTTTCAATGAAAAAAGGTGATTATTAAAAATAGGTGCATTATTATCTGTATTTATAGAGATGGTTCCTAACACCCAAATTAGTACCAACCTAGCATACAACATATTACTTCTCTAGGGATGAGCTGAACCTGATTTACCCATTTCCTATCCATACAAAATTTGGGCAAGTTCAGTGAAGCAGCCAATCAAGCATTTGCAGTCCCTTACCAACCATATCATGTCGATGAGGCATACCTGTGATTTATAAGGCTGGCACGTGATGCAGTATAAAAGCAGTGTCACATCTCCAGATGCCATTAAACACAAGACAGCTAGGGAGAGGTGCTGATTGTAAAGTTGCTCCAGTCAATGAATGAGCGCGCACAGTAAAACATGAATCATAAAAGTGCTCTACTCGTTATGGTGCGCATTAAACACTTGACGTCTGTAGCATATTGACAAGTAAAAAAGGTTATAGTTGTTAAGGTTCGACAATATAAGCAGAAACCTAAAATAGTGCTATGTAAAAACTACATTTCACTCCCCAAAAAGACAAGACCACAACACCTATAGTGACAGAAAATTAAAGTTAAAACGTCTAGGAGGAAATGATGGGAAAAAAAAGAAAAATTGCCTGGGCATTAACATGGAAACAGGTGCGGAGGATACGGATTCTGTAGTAATGACTAACAATGTCACACACCACAAAATTCTGCTTTAAGAAAATGTATTACGTATAATAAAGTATTTTGTATTCAACACTAAAACAGCCCCGCCTTAGATATAAGTTTATATGATTTTTCTTCTTTTTTAATTAAATAAATATTTATTAAACGTTCATATATTACAAACAGGTATAGAGCAATACCATCGAACAGCAAAATGTTTTACAAGTTGTTATTGTAAAAAGTACAATCAATACAAAAACATTCAATATTATATAATCCCACCCCACCCCTTAGAAGAGCTGACTGTCAGATACCATCAAAAGAGGTAAAAAGTAAAATTAGATAAATTTTAAAAAATGATGTAAAAAATAATTAAAAAAGTGGACTTAAAACAAAATAAACTTATTACTCACCCTCCGGTGGCCCTGATGCGCAGAGCTGCTCCCCGATGTCATCGCGCTCCTCTTCTGGCTTCCCGGCTCCTCTTCTTGCTTCCGCACGGTCTTCTGTCCTTTAACATCGTGCGGCGCCTAGTATGACGTCAGCAGCGGCGCGTCATACTAGGCGCCGCACGGGGAGAGAACAGTGGCGGCGCCCCCCAACCGATGTTGAAGAAGACAGAAGAGGAGCCGCGATGACATCGGGGGAGCAGCGCTGCGCATCGGGGCCACCGGAGGGTGAGTAAGTAAGTTTTTTTTTTTTTATTCTGGGACCGACTGTTATACTACTGGGGCAGTGCTGTATACTATGGGGGCAGTGCGTTATACGATGGGGGCAGTGATGTATAATACTGGGGGTATGCTTTATACTACTGGGGGCAGGTGGGGTGCTGTATACTACTGGGGGCCGGCTGGGGGGCTGTATACTATTGGGGCAGCTGGGGATGGCTGATACTACTGGGGGAGGCTGGGGTGGCTTGTGGATACTACTAAGGGCGCGGCGGGGTGCTGTATACTACTGGGGCAGGCTGTTGTATACTACTGGGGCAAGATTATATTATAGGGGTTGGCTGGCTATATACTTGAGGGTCTGTGACCAATGCATTTTCACCCTCGGCTTATACTCGAGTCAATAGGTTTTCCCAGTTTTTGGTGGGAAAATTAGGGGGTCTCGGTTATACTTGGGTCGGCTATACTATATTGAGTATATATGGTAACCATCTCTAAAAAATGTAACCATTCGTAGGTCCCTCCTCCCTGTTAATTTTTGCCAGTGAGTGCAAATAATCTGAATCTGTCCTAAGCCTCTTGTACATTCTGGTGTTATCCATTTATTTGAGAATCCATTTTGTAAGTATCTTCCAAGTTTCCTATTTACGACTCCCAGATCACCTTCCACTTTTGTTTTTGCAGGAAAGTATGATTAGTCCTTTATATCAGGAGTCTTTTACATATATTAGAAATTGCTTTTTTTACCTTCCCCCAATCTTAACCTTTCTACACATTTGTGGATCTCTAAACCAAGTCTTTCTTTACCCACCTTTGTATAAAATGATATAGCTGATAAACTCTAAAAAACCCTATACCTGTAACTGTGGGATGTGATTCAGAAACTCTGTGGAAGCGTTACCCTCACTGTCAATTATCTGATAAATATATCTAATCCCTAATTTTTCCCAAGAGCATATATCAGTTATTGTGGTTAAAGTCTACATCATTTCTGTTTCAATTTGGAATAATAATGTATGCCTTCTATTTGAAGCAATTTTTTAGTGATCCAGGTTCTATTCATCGATATACAACTGTGAAAACGTGCATGATGCCCCCGAAATAACAAACCACTTCTAATAGCTCCCATATTGATTTAAAAGTTCCTTATGTAAGACACAGCAGTTTCTTATAAGCTAAACACTTCCCCCTCATAGCAAATAAGACAATGCGCAGATATAAAATATAAGAAATATCTAGGATCCTAATCCACTTTTTGACAGAATTATACATGAAAGACTATTTTTTATCTAGTAATCTTACCCCCCTAAATCAGATCTCAATATCCCTTCTATGATTCTAAATATTTTGGCCAAAACAGGGCACCAACTAAGTGGGTACAGTAACTGAAGTCAATCATATTAATAAGTTCAAGGGCATATTAGTCGAGTCCATCACTCTTTGTATTTTTCCCAATAAAGGAAGATTGTTCAGCTCCACAAATCGAATCTGATGCCAATTGGATTCCAAGATATCTAAAATATTCTCCCTTATTAAATTTAAGGGTGGCCCCCTACGGCCACTTTCTCATATAGAAGCAAACAGATGATTTATCTTGTTTATAGCTAAACCTGAATTAGCTCTGAACTCCATGCCAATTTCCATAACTCTGGCACAGAGAGAGGGGAATCCCTTATAAAAAACAGGATATGTATCTCCTTTCCCGTCGCTCCCACACCACCAATCCCCACCAAAACCCTTGCAAAAATTTAGTGGCTCAATGAAGAGGGACGAAGAGCAGCAACGAAAAGGTGCACCACTATCATGTCCCTCTTGAAAGTGGGAATACCTGTGACTGTGCCAATTTCTGCACCCAAGCAATAGGATATTGATACATTGCCTTAACTAATCGAACAAACTTATCTCCAAGGCCAAATCTTAGCATTACTGACCATGAGAATCTCCACTCCTTCCTGTCAAAGGCTTTAACAGCGTCCAGTGCCACGATGGAGAGGTCGGAACCTTCACCCAATTGAATATCCAACACTTGTAGTAAGTAGTTCTATAAGATATCCATGGGTCTTTGTCTTTCTTTGGAATGACAATAATAACTGCCTCTTCCACTGATTTTGTTATGTAACCTACTTCCTCCATTTTGCTTATCACCCCAGCCAGAAATGGTACCAAAACTTTGGCATACTATTTATAAAACTTCTATGTAAGACCACCTGGGCTGAGAGCTGTGTCCCTAGAAGATTGTAGAAGCCTGAAGCAGTTTTGAATCTAATGGTTACAGGGGATCATTGGAGAGGCTCCTCCTGTATCCCGCACTTTTCTCTTCTAATAACCTGCTGGGGTATATGGGCAGCGGCGGTAGCTTGATGATACCAAAAGGGGGCGTAAGCATTGAGAGTGCCTAGGACAGCATCAACACTTAATACGAACGCGCCATTATGTATACCATTTTATGAAATTTTCTTATTTTGACTTTCTAAGAGGTGCTATTTTTAACTTATTTATCTTATATTTTTCACATTTTTCTAGCTGTACTGTATATTTTCTAAATCTATTCATAAGCATTATACTGCACATTATACATTGCACCATACAATACATTTTCTTTACATAAAACTGGAATAAGATAATAATTTTAGCTGAAAGTAACCATTATAAGCCAAAAACTTTTTTAAGTGCCATCTTTATGTCCTGGTTCCTGAGACTATATATAATGGGGTTAAGAAGAGGAGTAAATACAGTGTGTAGTAAGGAAACAATCTTATTCAAGAGCAATGAAGCTCCTTTAGATGGGATCATATATTTAACTATTAGTGTCCCATAGAATATTACCACAACAGTGAGATGAGCACTGCAGGTAGAAAAGATTTTGTGTTTGCTGGTAGAAGACAGTAACTTAACTATAGTGTGGAAGATATACACATAGGTTGTAATGATAAAAACACAAGGAAGGACAAGTATTGGCATAGAAAACATAAAGACTTCCAGTTCTACAAGAAAAGTGTCTGAGCAGGAAAGCTTCTGGAGAGGATAAAGGTCACAGTAAAAGTGGTCAATGATATTATAATGACAAAAATTAAAATGTGATACAGGTAAAACTGCTATAAGATTAAGAGTTAGACCATTGAAGGACGGGTAGGTTGCTCCCTGGCGCGAAATGCTACCCTCGGCCTTTTAGGCTTAATTCCTCCTACCATAGGCTCAAGATCCAAGTGGGCCTTTTAGGCTTAATTCCTCCTACCATAGGCTCAAGATCCAAGTGTGATCTGATCTTGAAGGTTCTGTGTTTAGCAAGATGGGTGTTGATTAAACACTGGAAAGACAGTATCGCTCCGGGGATGGGAGAATGGCAAAGTATAGTGGAGCGTACTAGGTCATATGAATGTGCATACGAAAAAAGATATAGAGGCAGTAGAAAACTTAAGCAGTTGTGGGATCAATTGGAGTTTGACAAAAGCCAATAAAATTTTCTAGGGTTTTTTTTTTTCCCCTCTCTTCTTTCAGCTCCAGCAGGGTCTTAGGGGGAGGGTGTTGTGATTTTTATAAATAATAATATATAAATGTATAATGGGGAGGGGCTTCGGGATGAAAATGGTATGATAATTGGATTTAGTGTGGTGTGATGAAAAATATGAATAATGTAATACTATCAAGTATGTTATTTGTACATTTTGTAAAATTCAAAAAAAAAAAAAACGGTGAGTGTGGTCCCTCTGAGGAATAAACCAAGGGTCATGGTGGAAGGTGATGAGGATAGGGCCTGAATGTTGCCTTCTCGACTGTCTTTACCCAGGCAAATCCCCTGGGGGAAGACATGATGAGAAATAATGCCGCCTCACAACCACTAAGATATCCACTAAGATACCACTAAGATACCACTAAGAATCACCGGGACAAGATGGCATACCGTGATAGACAGACCATTATTTTTAATATTTGAAGATTCTCTGAGGACTGGTTATGTTCCTCAGGACTGGCACATAGCAAATGTGGTACCAATATACAAAGAAGTATCAAAAAGCGATCCTGGAAACTACAGACTGGTGAATCTAATGTCTGTTGTGGGGAAAATATTTCAGGGGTTTGTTAGAGATGCTATCCTGGAGAATCTCACTGTGCACAACCTTATAACTCAGCATCAGCATGGGTTTATGAGAGATCGGTACTGTCAGACTAATCTGAATGGCTTCTATGAGGAAGTAAGTTCCAGACTGGATCTGGGGGAGGCATTAGATGTTATATATCTGGTATTTGACACAGTGCCGCTTAAAAGGTTGGTACATAAAATGAGACTGCTGGGACTAGGGGATAATCTGTGTGTTTGGGTAAGTAATTGACTTAGTTATAGAAATCAGAGGGTCGTCATTAATGGCACATTCTCAGATTGGGTTGACATTACTAGTAGAGTAAAAAAACCCATAAGAAAAAATTGAGAGTAATATACAATGGAGTATAAAATGGTAGAAACTTTATTAAATACAAGTTATAATAACAATCATAAAAAATAGACAAGCAAGTGAAGTAACAAACACGTGCCATTTTGTGGCAAAACACGTGTCGGGGCTGTGTCTTTATCTTGGGTCTGTGGTCTGTATGTATATTTATACTAATTTTCCCTGTTTAACCTGTTTAATGCTGACCGATCTTGGTCTTATTTATTAAGCATTTTAGTTGTTTACAGGAGTGTTTCTACATGTTTTTTACTATGGTTACACCCGGTCCCTTTATTCTCTTGTCTGTTTGTTACTTCACTTGCTTGTCTATTTTTTATGATTGTTATTATAACTTGTATTTAATAAAGTTTCTACCATTTTATACTCCATTGTATATTACTCTCAATTTTTTCTTATGGGTTTTTTTATTCTGATTTAAGGGGGTGGTGTATGGTCCCAATTCCGCAAACAGAAGCATATAGCCATGAGTCCAGCACGAGATTGTGAAGAGGTAAAATAACTTCCTTTTATTTTTCAATGATTAAAATCTTCCATAAAGGACATCACAGATGGCATCACAGACCGACGCGTTTCGACACAACAGTGTCTTTATTAAGGTCTAACACAAACACATATGGACTTACTATTTGAAGAAACCGCGTCCAAGAAGCTCCGCCCCGCGCCGCTATGGAGCTTGTCACGTGATCGGAGCTAATTGGGCCGGAGTCTACATAAGTATAATAAAACATCATATTATATTAAAAAACTTATAGCATGTTTGGCGAGATAACAAAATGGAGAAGGATACAGATGTTTTATGCAACATAGCACAATATTACTCAATAAGCATGTATCTTAACTCGTCTGGAGCAGGGCACTAGATATATCATATAAGTCAGGAAGACTGAAGAGCTATGCAAAACGGCAGGGATGGACAAAACCTGGAATGAACTAGTGGGTAAGTGTGGACTATATATTTATTAATACTCATTTAAATCAATTGTAGGGCCTCTGTGGAATCGATATTCAATAGCATAGAATAATATCCTGTCTGGCATTAAGGCCTTTGGGTGTCCTGGTCTCTAGCGAAAAAATCCAAAAAGACTCCCTGTTCAATAGCTTCCTCTGATGGTCTCCACCTCTCTTGGGGCGGTTAACCCTTTCAATTGCCTGCCACGTGAAACCTGTGCAATCCTTGTTATGTGTATTCCTAAAATGCAGTGAAACAGCAGATATATTAAGTGAATTGTCAGTAACATCGGACATATGTCGGCGTAGTCTAATTTTTAACGGACCGGTGGTACAACCCACATATTGAATCCTGCACAAAGTGCACGAAATAACATAAACGACATGTGTGGTGTTGCAGTTAACATAAGATTTCACTGTATACCGTTTACCCGTGGAGTAGGAGGAGACTTGATTACCCTGTGTGATGTAAGAACACATTTTACACACCCGGTGCCCACATTTATGGTTGCCTGGGTATGCAAGCCACGTCGGGGTTACACCTGTTCTATTTTGGTATAAGCTTGGAGATAGTTGGTTTCCTAGAGTGGGGGCCCTTTTCGGAATGAATTTGATGCCATCTTTGATTATATTATACAATTCCGGATCTCGTGCCAGAATAGGGAGGTTTTTCTTGACGATGCCCTTAATGGCATTAAATTGTCTGCTGAATGGGGTGCTAAACGTAAGGGTGTTATTAGCCTGTATCCCCCTCTGATTCTTCTTTCTATTGTCACCATACAGTAATTCGTGTCTACTGACCGCCCCTACCCGATATTCTGCCTGTTTAATGATATCAGGTTGGTAACCTCTCTCCTGTAACCTGTTAGAGAGGGAAAATGTTTCCTGTTTAAGACACTCATCCTCTGAACAGTTTCTCTTAGTTCTAACTAGCTCCCCATATGGAATGTTATTCTTAACATGCAAGGGATGACATGAGGAGGCTAGTAAAATTGAGTTTCCAGCAATCTCCTTGTCACTCGTTCTTGGACCCCCCTCAAAACTACATCCAAAAAGGGGACACATTCCCCCCCAAAATGATAAGTGAAAACCAAATTCATGTCATTTACATTCAGGTAGAGGGCAAACTCCTGGAAGAGAGACTCGCTCTCGGTCCACACCCACACCAGGTCATCTATATACCTCCCCAACCACCTAATAGATGCCCAGTGCGGGTTGTCGACCGAGAACACGAATCTCTCCTCCCATTGAATCATGTAGATGTTAGCAAATGAGGGAGAAAATTTAGCCCCCATAGGAGCTCCCTCTACCTGAAAGAAAAAATGGTCCCAATTCCCACCCCTTTTTCTTCTTTTTTGGTGTGTAATTACTAGTGGAGTGCCACAGGGGTCAGTATTGGGGCCACTTCTTTTTAATAGTTTTATTAATGACCATTGGTTTACACAGTCAAGTTTCAATATTTGTAGATGATACTAAGCTGTGTAAAGTAATAAATACTGAGGCCAATAGTATAGCATTACAGAGGGATTTGTATAAGCTTGAGCAGTGGGCGAAGAAATGGTTGATGAGGTTTAATGTAGATAAATGTAAAGTTATGCACTTGGGCAATGGAAACAAAAGGTGCAATTATGTTCTATACCGTCAATTACTTGGTAAAACTGGAGCTGAAAAATACTTAAGGGTATTGGTGGATGGTGTAAAGGAAACCGTGATGTTTTGGACCCTGAAGAGTGTGCAAGGTCACTTACTTATCCTTTTTAGACACTCCCAGAACGCACGGGCTATGAGAGGCTCAGTAAGTGATTTAAAGTTGTCCACACAACTTTGGGATATGGCACAACAATAAATCACAGCTCTGAATGGCTAAAAGACCCCTTTCACTTGCCCCAGTGAAACAGAACCTTATCAACCCAATTAAGCTGCCACCAGTTCTCGTTTAATATAAGCCTGGTACATAACGGGATTATATAGGGTGAGGAACCAGCCCGGGAGCATGTATATAAACGAGACATGGTCGTGGGGTTTGTGGATCATGATAAAAGAGCAACACAGGTTAAATATTATATTTCAGTGCCTTAAGGGCACACTAGACAAACAGTACACACAATATATATATATATATAAGCAGAGTACAAAATACAAAGGTAGCACTACAAGTAGCAACAGTTCAGTAAGTTAGTTACCTTGTGTGTGGGCCTAATGGAACCTGATAGTCCACACCTTAAGATCTTCCTCTGTACTTGATGGTAAATGGGTTCCCAGACAAAAGACAAAAGCATCAGGGGTTTTCTGATTATATTAGGTGCAGACACACCTCTGTCCACCCACAGGAGGCGGTATGGGTCCATCCTATTTAGTATTATGTCCAGAACCTTGGAGAAGTCATAGCTTCTCAAGGGAAAGTTGGAGGGCCAGCGTTCTGGTATCATTGGATCTGGGTGAATCCTTGGATCACATTGATACCAAACCTGACCCATTTGCGATGGTCCCATCCCGAGATATTTATATCTCTGGACCCAAGGGTGCTAGAGCCTTGGGAATTGGGAAACTGTGATCACGGATTATGGGGGAAAAACATTTGATTAATTCTTAAAGATTGAACTTGATTGACTTGCGTCTTTGTCCAGCCTTATATACTATAATACTATGATTATTGGCAAAAACTTTTTTAAAGTTGTCTTTATGTCGTGGTTTCTGAGACAATATATTATAGGGTTAAACAGAGGTGTGAATACAGTGTGCAGTAAGGAAACAAATTTTTTCATGAGCAGTGATGTTCCCTTAGATGGGATCATGTATTTAACTGTTAGTGCCCCGTAAAATATCCCCACAACAATAAGATGAGAACTGCAGGTAGAAAAGGCTTTGTGTTTGCCGGTTGTAGATGGAATCTTCATTATAGTGCGGAATATATACACATAGGTTACAATGATAAAACCACTGGGAAAAATAAATATTGGCAAACCTAGGAAAATTGCTTCCAGTTCTAAAACAGAAGTGTCTGAGCAGGAAAGCTTCTGGAGAGGAAAGAAATCACAGTAGTAATGGTCAATGATATTGTCATGACAGAAATTAAAGTTTGCTATAGGTAAAACTCCTAGAAAATTGGCTGTAAAACCCACCAACCATGGCCCTAGGGAAAGATATATCTGGTGCTTCATATCCATGATACTAGAGTATCTTAGAGGGTAACAGATGGCCAAGTATCGATCATAGGACATCACTGACAGAAGAAAACATTCAGTAATGATTGTACCACTATAGAAGTATAATTGGGTGATGCATTCAAAAAAAAAATAAATTTTCCCTCCTAGAAGAATGGCACTGAGCATGTTTGGGACAATGTTTGTAGAAAGTACAAGATCACAGAAGGAAAGATGACAAAGGAAGTAATACATGGGAGTCTGTAGCCGGACATTGGTGGAGACTAGGATGATGATCAGAAGGTTTCCTATAACTGTAAAAAGAAAGATGATCAATAAAATAATGAAAAGTAAAATACTGAAGCTGTGGAGGTTTCCGAAACCCAATAGAATGAATTCTCTCAATCTTGTTTGGTTCATTGTAGACTCTAAATTATCAAACCTATAGTCAGAAACAAAAAAAAAAGTGAAATCCATTTATTAAAAAAAATTCTGCAGCAAAACAGCTTATTTTGTTTTTTGGGAACTCTAAGGCTTGCAAAAAAGTCAATAACTTGGTGGGTGAGGGGCATGCTAAGGATCATGGCCTTCATATCCAAACATATTTAACATTAATTATACCACAAAACTGTCCTAGGTAACCCATCAAATATTCCTCCGCTTCTACCTGGAGTAATTTTTTTGTGGTACATATACATCCTAAAACACTGTGACATCTAAATAAATTGACCTGCAGGGCTCGGGGTAGTGAACCCCCTGGACCACCGAGGGAGATGACACTAGCTGACACCTGGGACTGGAATCTAAGTGGCACCCGCTCTTCATCAGAGCCCACCGCAAAGCGGGATGGTCTTGCTGCGTAGTGGTGCCACCAGGTCGTTCCACAGGTGCCACTAGCCCAAGGTCGAGGTACAGGTACAGCAGGCAGTCTCGTGGTCGGTATTAGGCAGATGGTCCGGGCAGGAGGTCGAGGTGCAGAGTCAGGAGACGGAGCAGGAGGTCAAGGCTGGCAGAACAGGAGCAACGTCTGGGTCAGGTCTGGGGTCACAACAGGAGATCAACTCAGAAGTGGGAACGGGAATGGAGACAGGAACAGGAATAGGGAATGCAATGGAAGCTTTCTCTAAGACGGTGAGCTCAAAGATCCAGCAGGGAATGCTAGGAGCAGCAGGCTTAAATAGGAAACCCGGAAGTACCAGCGCCAATCAGAGGTGCGCTGGCCCTTTAAATCTATGAGAGCCTAGCTGGGACAGGAGCAGGAGCGTGGAGAGGTAAGTGAGGGCCGGAACGGGCAGCGCCACGGAGAGGGGCACGGGTGTGCTTGCGATCCGAGACATGGATCGCAGGGACACCCGTGACATGGCCCAGTACTTATTGTCATAATAAAACTGAAGGTTTGCCACTCTACAAGACCTAGAATTAATCACTTTGTATCATGTTTCTGTTATTCTCATGTCATTGAACTATAGCTATAAAAGACAGTCATTATCAGGGCTAATAGGCCAACTGCTTTGGTATAATTTACAATAAGGAGTACCAGCAGTATGTATGTACCTCCATAATACTGCACATAAATATACAGTATACCTGAAATACTTGTATACCCCATATAAATATATAACTGATATGTACATACCACACAAATAAATAGGTACCTGCAATGAATGTAGCAAACACATCAATATATCCCACCAATGAATACAGGGCCGGCTCCAGGTTTCAGTGGGCCCTTTTGCAGTAAACTCACTTAGTGGCATGGATTCATTATATATACAGCCTCCTCACCCCCCCCCCCCCATGGATTATAAGCAGCCTCCATTCCCCCATGGATTAATAATATACAGCCCGAGCCCCCTTCACCACCCATAGATTAATTATATGCAGCCCCCCTCCCTCACATGGATTATATGCATCCCCCTTACTGCCCAATATATGCAGCCCCCCTCCCCCCATGGATTATATGCAGCCCCCTCACCCCTATTCATTATATGTGGCCCCCTCCTCACCCCTATTCATTATATGCACCCCCCTAGCCCTTTTTATTATATGCAGCCCGTTCCTCACCCCTATTCATTATATGCAGCCCCTTTCTAATCCATGTTAATTATATGTGCCCCCCCCTCCTCACTCCCATTTATTATATGGGGCCCCTTCATTATATGCAGCCAGCACCCGGCACGACCAGGCTGCTGGGGACGGAGATGTGACCCTGAGTGGACCCTCCCAGCAGCTGTGGTCCCCAGCACTTGTGCAGGTTTGCCGGGTGCTGGCGCCAGCCCTGAATGAATATATACGAAATACATGGATATCTGAATATGATACATATACAAATTACTAGCTGTAACCCCTGGCATTGCCCAGGATAGTAAACTGCTGTGAGCTATAATGAAAATAGAATGGGTTAACAAAAAAGTATTTTATATACATCTATGTTTCTCTCTCTGTCTGTCTCTTTCTATCTCTCTCTGCCTCTTTTTTCTGTGTCTGTCTGTCTGTCTTTCAGTCTGTTTCTCTCTGTCTGTCTCAGTCTGTCTCTATCTGTTTCTCTGTCTCTCTCTATGTCTGTCTCTCTGTCTGTCTGTCTGTCTGTCTATCTATTTCTCTGTATCTGTCTCTCTGTCTGTTTGTCTCTCTGTGTCTGTCCCTCTCTGTCTCTCTGTCTGTTACTCTTTGTCTGTCTGTAGCAAACACATATCGTATATACTCGAGCATAAGCCGACCCAAGTATAAGCCAAGGCCCCTAATTTTACACAAAAACCTGGTAAAACCTATATTTTTTTACTCAAGTGTAAGCCGAGCTTGGGTTTTCAGCACATTTTTTGTGCTGAAAAACTAGGCTTATACTCGAGTATATATATCACCAATGAAAATACGAAATACGGTACATAGATACTTGCAGGGATTATGATGCATTATGACTGCTCTCAGCTGTAACAAAGATAAAATGGGTTTAAAAAAGAAGTTTATATCTATCTATGTTTTTGTCTCTTTCTCTGTCTCTCTCTGTCTGTCTCTCTGACACTGCTAAAACATTGCAGTGGTGTTTATAAACAAGGACTACCTTGCCTTTAACAGTTTACTGATGGTTGTGTTGCATACACAGTTTATGGTTACAGTAGGAGCTTGCACCACATAGGCTTCATTTTGGATGGTTCAGATTATAGTGTTGATTGCCTGTCTTGTGTGAATGGTGATATACTATACAGCAGTAAAACAGCCCGGCACAAACAATTGTAATTGTATATTATACAACTCTTTAATACAGTTGTGTTAAAAATATATAATACGACACAAAAAACAACTCCAGACCTGCTTCTATTCTGTTTTGTCTACTCCCTCCAACCAACATAGAATAGAATAGAATGCTTTATTGTCCCCATAGGGGAAATTGACTTTGTCACATCGACAACAACAACACCTCCATTCATGATCACAATTATACATATACAAACAAGTAAAATACAACATACATATAATATAGATAATAAAAGTTATTTTAAAAAACAGTAAAAAGTAAAAAAAAAGAAAAAACACCATGGTTACAAATATTAATTACTTGCCCATGTTAACTAATGCAATTGCCCTAGGTATAAAGAAGTTTTTAAAACGATTCGTTCTACATTTCATATGCAGAAACCGATCACTAAATGTACTACGTTGACCCATCAGTGTGTTATGTAATGGGTTTTTCTCATTACATACAATGGACTTAAATTTGGAGAGCATACGTGCACACAAGATTGACTCCCAATCCTCTGTCTTAGTGCCAACAATTGAGTTCACCTTCCTAACCAATTTCTTAAATTTGTTTAAGTCAGTCGTGCGAGCATTGTTTCCCCAACATACCACCGCATAAAATAGAACACTTCCAATTACAGACTGGTAAAAGGACAACAACATCCTACGATCCACATCAAAAGACCTAAGTGATCTTAAAAAGTACAGTCTCCCCGACGCCTTTTTATACAATTTCTCTGAATTTATATGCCACAATAACTTATCATCCAGATAGACGCCCAGATACTTGTAGTTGGTGACGCGTTCTACTGCGACACCCCTAATCTTCGTAGGCTCACCATCAGTATCACGTTCTTTTCGGAAACTGATTACCATTTCCTTGGTCTTAGATAGATTCAATTCCAAGCCATTTGTGTCGCACCACTCCGAGAACAAGTCAATGGTCGACCAATATTCAGACAGGTCTCCCTCTTTTATGTACCCTATTATCGCAGTGTCATCCGAATACTTCTGCAAGAAACACTGACTTTTATTTTTTTGAAAGTCTGCAGTGTAGATGGTGAATAAAAACGGGCAAGAACAGTCCCCTGTGGGGCTCCAATGTTACTCACAACCACATCCGACACCGTGTTTCCAATTTTCACCTTCTGCGGTCTTAATATCAGATAATTAAAGATCCACTGAATTAGGCCAGAACCAACCCCCATTTTACCCAATTTCTGACATAGACGTTTCGGGATAATCCTATTAAAAGCACTCCCAAAGTCGAAGAACATTATCCTGATCTCAGACCCCGGCCAACCCCTACTAAATTTTCCCACTTCGGTCTTTGCTATGGATATGTGTGCCACTAAGAGCTAAACACAACGGTAGCAAGTCCCCCTGCTAATTCCTCACAAAATGGTAAAAGATGCAAATT
The DNA here is from genome assembly GCA_019512145.1 of Engystomops pustulosus. NCBI lineage: Eukaryota > Metazoa > Chordata > Amphibia > Anura > Leptodactylidae > Engystomops > Engystomops pustulosus. The sequence goes on along the minus strand of CM033646.1, from coordinate 26,557,195 downwards.
AAAATAAAAAAAGTAGAACGTTATTGTAGCCCTAAGAAGGGCTGTTGGGTTCTTTGAGAATCACTCCTGCCTAACAGTAAGCTAATAGAACACCCTAACGCTTTCCCTGAGCAGCAGCAGCTCTCTCCCTAGCGGCATCCAGAGACAGAATGATCCGAGCAGCGCGGCCAGCGGCTAGTCTATCCCAGGGTCACCTGATCTGGCCAGCCAACCACTGCTATCGACGTGTAAGGGTACCACGTCATGCTGGGTGGAGTGCAGAGTCTCCTGGCTTGTGATTGGCTCTGTTTCTGGCCGCCAAAAAGCAAAACGGCGGGAGCTGCCATTTTCTCGAGCGGGCGAAATACTCGTCCGAGCAACGAGCAGTTACGAGTACGCTAATGCTCGATCGAGCATCAAGCTCGGACGAGTATGTTCGCTCATCTCTAATTATCATTTGACCCATTTTATTTGGGGGATGCAGAAATAAGGTAAATTACACTATTTTGTCTGTTTCACAAAAAATGGACACAAAAATTAGTCAAAACTGAAGCCAAAAGTTTTTGTAGGATCAGACTCTACGGGCCTGCCAATAGTTAAATTTTCACCAGAAAAACAGCTAGGAAAACATATGAGTCAAATAGAGAAATAAAGCTTAATAACTTCATATGAATGCAGCTTGTATATGCAGTAAGACACTGAAGTTCTATGCAGCTGGGCATCTGCTAGAACACTACACATCAAAGCTAAACTTGATCCTTTCCATTGAACCTCTTTGATGCCACATAAAATGCTTTCCCAGTGTTTAAAGAGTAACTGTAAAGTTTTTTTTTCCAGAAATCAATTACTCTTGGGATGTAAAACATTTTTGTTACCTATATGCAGCAGTTTCCTTGCAATCTCCCTCAGATTTCCTCAGTGCTGTGAATCCGTACTTTGTTTACACTTTGTTTCTGGGAGGGGAGGAGCTGCTGCTTCCTGCTCACAGAGGAGAAGGTCATGTGACAGAGCTCTCTGTGTATGTAGCAGAGCTGGATATGTACAAGACAGTGAATGCAGATGTCTCCTGCACAGAATATTGTGGTACAAGATCTCCCCGCTCCCTATCAGTCCCTACATCCCAGTCTGTGGTTCTAAAGAACTTTCTCTGTCTCTATCTCTCTCTGTACCTCATGCTGCTCCCTTCCCCCACCTTGTCATCAGCAGTATCAGCTCTGTGCAGATAAGCCATTAACCCTTAGTGCTCACACAGCACAGGCTTTAGACTGCATGTAAGTGGTGTATTTATGATTTCTATCACTTCTTACATGTTCCCTGCTCCTCCATGTGATGGAAGCTGCCAGGCTGTCTCCATATACATCCTGTATGTACCCTGTGCAGTGTTCACTGGATTTACATGTGTCAAACTAAATGGATCTACTGCTAAATTACTTTGAGAGAGAACACAAGGCATCATGGGATCTGTGGGCAAGCTAACTGGCCTCAACCTGAAAGCATAGACTGACAGATATTAGTCTCTGCCCACTTCACTTCTAGTGAGAAAGATTTTTGTCAAAGACTTTCAGAACAGAAAATGCCATAACTTTGGAAAGAAAAGGATGAGCAGCACAATATGGGCATCATTCTGTTTGTTTTTAAAGAGGGAATCACATATAATAATTTGGTAAAATCACTTTAGCTTTAAGTGGTATGACAGCAGTGAAGGCTACCTCTGTTCCCCAATAGTGTCCCCAACCTTTCCCCCCCCGCAGCATGATTACTGAATTGCCATGTAACTCAGAGGTCTAACAATGACCCCTAGGTAGGACCTGGCATAATACTCTACAAAATCAAATACGATGCTAAAGAGTAAGAAAACGCCATAAAAGAAACACACAAATCATTCTTAAATTAGAAAATAAGGAAAACCTATTTTTACGAAAAAAAAAAGGTTTTATACATTATGCAAATTAACCTGAGCGGCCCCGGGAGCCCCTCAGGCTCATTTGCATCACTTTTAAAAGCTTTTTTTTGTAAAAACAAGGTCCACTCTAAAAGAAGATTGGATCCTGCCAGAAGGGGCACATACCAGTATGCAAGTGTGCTTGGTTTACAAACCTTCATCCTGGTGGTAGATGTCCTTTAATCCCTTCCCGACATGTGCCATAAGTACAGGGCGCGTAAGTTGATGGTACATGGAGAGGGCTCACGGGCTGAGCACTCTCCAAAGCCGGTAAGTCTTTGCTGCATATTGCAGCAAACACTTACTGGTAACATCCACAATCTGTGCTAGCACCGATCGCGGGTGTTATCACATGGATCGCCGCCGGCAAAGCTGCCGGCAGCTTCAAAAAGATGTTGACGCATGGGCGCCGCTATCTTGGTGAAGATCGTAGCTCCTTCGATTTGCACATTGTATATGAGGAGGAAAATCCCCATATACTGCCATACCGTAGTATGGAAGTATATGGTAGGATCAATCAGACAACCTAGGGTTAAAGTACCCTAGGGGGTATGAAAAATAGTAAAAGTAAAAATAAAACAAGTTAAAATAAAATTATGGTAAAAAAACCTTAAAATTCAAATCACCCCCCTTTCCCTAGAAGTCTTCTAAATGTAAATAAACAGTTAAAATCATAAACACATTAGGTATCACCATGTCTGAAAATGCCCGATCTATCAAAATATGATAAAATGCTTTTACTGTGTTTAGCCCCGTATCGGAAAATAGCGCCCAAAGTCAAAAATGGTACTTTTTTTGCCATTTTGAAAAATATAAAACATTCTATGAAAAGTGATCAAAAGGTTGTACAGTCCTGAAAATGGTAACATTGAAAAAGTCATCAAAAGTTATTAGCGCCAGAAGATGGCAAAATAAAAAAAAAATTGTAGGTTTTAATTTTTGTAAATGTATGAAAACATTATGAAATCTATACAAATTTATTATCTCCATGATCGCACCGACCCAAAGAATAAAGTAGACGTCATTTGGGGCACACAGTGAAAGCTGTAAAATCCAAAACCACAAGAAAATGGCGCGAATGGGTTTTTTCACCATTTTCACTGCATTTGGAATTTTTTTTACTGCTTCCCATACGAAGCATGGAATATTAAATATGATCACTATGAAGTCTAATTTGTTACACAGAAAACAAGCTGTCACAGAGCTGTTTAGGTGTAAAAATAAAAAAAGTTATAAAGTTTTGAAGTTGGGAAGTGAAAAAACAAAAAAGGCCAGGTCGATAAGGGGTTAATGATAGGTAGAAAAATATTCACGTTTCAGGTGCACGGCCCATATGCAAAGATAGTCCTCAAAGCAAGGGAAAACAGTCAGCACTCCTGATTCCTTAAAATGTCAGCTTCTTGTTTTATTGGACAAATGACACAAGCAGCAATAGAAAATTAGTACAGATAAATCCGACGCATTTCAGACCTTTCGGTCCTATTGGCCAATAAAGCATGGCATTGACATTTAAAAGACTCTGGAGTAGCAAGCATGTTTTCTTATTTTCTCATAACTGTGCACTTAAATAGTTAAAGAAAATCTACAATTTGTTTACATGCATTGTGAACCAAAATTACCTTGAGAATGCTGTAGCTACACTGATGTAGGCACCTATCTTGTTTAATTCCAGAGCTGAGTGGTTTTGCTCAACAAACAATTATAAAATTCAGGACCTTGGGAAAGCTGGGTTGCATGCTGGCTTCCGTTCATAAACACATTACACAGAGCTTCCTGAACGGTCTAGACAGGACTAATCAACCTGAGCTGGATGACTCATGTACAGCACCTGGGGAATGGGGCAGCAATTGATTACTTCTACCTGTCAGGGACAACAAAGTGATAACGTATTCTCGGCTTATGCTAGGTGGGACAAAGCTGAAGCAGTGCATAATTAGGGTAAGAGAAAAAGCGCGTGGGAAGCCAGAGGAGTATAAGAGCCTCATTATCAAAATTTTATTATTGTTTTTTCAGTAAAACCACTCAATTCAGGGATTAAACAAGATATGTGTCTGCATCAGTGTAGCTAAAGCATTCTCAAAGTATGTTTGGTTCACAATGCATAAAAACCAATGGTAGATTTCCTTTAAAGATATTACTATTTGGTCATTCTATACATACTATAACATATAACAGACTGAAGATGACAAAAGAGCAACAAATTGATTTTAACTGGTTCACAACCGCCCGCCGTCTATTCATGGCGGTGGTCGGGTCCCGCTGCATGGAGAGGGCTCACGAGGTGAGTCCTCTCTATAGTCGGTAAGTCTTTGCTGTCAGTTAAAAAATGGCAACAATGATGTTGTCCTGGAATATAGTCACTAAAAATGCTGCAAAAGTGTTCTTATCCTTTAAAAAAAAAAAGAAAACAATGGCAGGTCTGCTAGTAAAACATGAAATGAATAAATATACGTAAGAAATCACTGATCTCCAGTACTTACCATGAGACTGCAGGCAGCAGCACATTATAAATGATATCACCTTTTATATCCTCAGTATAAGGCTGAATATCTCAGGAGAATTTCTATTCTCATCACACTATAACTTTCCTGGAAACTTTAATCAAACTTCAAAAGTTAAAATTTTCATTTAAATAACACAATGCAGGAAACTTTAATAAATATTTATGGATTTTAAACATCCAATGACACGGAAAATGTCACATTTACCACAATTTAAATTGTATTTTGTCATGTGTGTCTTTGCCTGTGAATTTGTTGCCCAACTGGATGTACATGTGGGCATAGTGATGTATATTGTGCCTTTTAGAGTGCTAGACCCACTATTGGGATGTTCAAGCACTGCATAGTATCCTCAACCAATATACCAGGAAAGAATAGTATTAGGATAAGAGGATTGGGCTATAACAACAAAAGTCAGTATAGAGCACCTTGAAAATTCAGGAAGGTGGTAAAAACTCTACAATATTTCATGCACAACTGTTGTTGCATCAACAATTGGCACTTGGGTGAAAACAATGTTCATGACCAGGGCCGGATTAAGGTTTGTGGGGGCCCCTGGGCGCAAAATATGGTGGAGGCCCCCATTGAATGTAGTCCAGAGAGGGAACAGCAATCACTATATACAGCTCCCCCAGCAATCACTATATACAGATCCCCAAACAATCACTATATACAGCTCCCCCAACAATCAATATATACAGCTCCCAGTAATCACTGTATACAGCTAACCCAGCAATCACTGTATACTGCTAACCCAGCAATCACTGTATGCAGCTAACCCAGCAATCACTGTATACAGCTCCCCCAGTAACCACTATATACAGCTCCAAAATACCAAATAAATGAAAACAAGAGGAAAGGACAAGGCTTCAATGTAACAACATAAAAGGGAAAATCTTTATTTGATAAACAACAATAGGAATGCATAAAATAGACTGAGAAGCATCTCAGAACAGATGCAAAAAAGCACGCCAGGTAATATGTCCTAAATACATACAACAGATGTAGATGTACCGTATAAGGGACCCAAACATATGATGAACAGTGATTAACGACAATGGGTGTAAAGTAATAATGAGGTAGAGCCCTATGTAGCTGACAGGTATACTGAATAATAACAGGGGTCACGACGCCAATTGTACACATGGATAAACACATACAAATAGTGCAAAATGAATAGAGCTAGTGTGCCAGAGAGGAGGCATGGTATTACCTGGCGTGGCCCCGACACGCTTTCAATCGCGCAAGGGTCCTTGACGGACCTTCTGCGATTGAAACCGCGTCGGGCGCACGCCAGGTAATACCATTGTCCTCTCTTGGTCACACTAGCCTCTACTTATTTTGCACTATTTGTATGTGTTTATCCATGTGTATCAATTGCGTCCGTGACCCCTGTTATTATTACAGTATACCTGTCACTACATAAGGGCTCTACCTCATTATTACTTTCACCCATTGCGTTCATCACGTTTCATCATATGTTTGGGTCCCTTATACGGTACATTCTACATCTGTGTATGTATTTTGACTATTACTGGCGTGCTTTTTGCTTTTTGTATGGTTCTGAGATGCTTCTCAGTCTATTTTATGCATTCCTTGTTGTTTATCAAATAAAGATTTTCCCTTTTAGTTGTTACATGAAGCCTTGTCCTTTCCTCTTGTTTTCATTTATTTGGTATTTTTGTAGTTCATCATTTAGAGGCCTTTCCTGGCTACACTGGTCGATATCACTGTCGACTAGATTCTACCACTGTACAACTGTGGCTTCTTAGGGACACAAGCACCATTGTTGTTATTTTGTATATTCCAGCTCCCCCCAGTAACCACTAGTACCGCTCCCAGCTCACCACCAGCAACCACTATATACAGCGCCGGCGCATCACCATATCATACAGCTCCCAAAACATGTAGATACAGCTTTACCTACCCAGCATCACTGTATGCATCTGACCCTCACTCACGTATCAGCGTACGCCAGCAATCACTTGTTGCAGCGTACCCAGCAACACTGTATGCTCGTACCCAGGCCCATCCGGTATGCAACTAACCCCCAGAAATCAACTGTTGCAGCGTCCCCCAGCAATCACTGTATGCAGCTTACCAAGCAATCACTGTAGCCATCTCCCCCAGCAATCACTCTGTATGCAATCTCCCCATCAATCACTGTATGCAGCTCCCCCAGCACTCACTAATACACTCCCCCAGCAATCACTATATACAGCTCCCCCCAGCCATCACTATATCAGCTCCCCCATCAATCACTATATACAGCTTCGCCAGCAATCACTATATCATCGCGTCCACAATCATCACTACATACAAGCTTCGCCCAATCAACTACATACAGCTTTCGTGACACAATCACTACAATACCACAATACGGCACTGACAAGCACTCCCTATATACACACAGCTCCCCCAGCAATCACTATATACAGCTCCCCAGCAATCAGCTGTATGCACTCCCCTCCATCAATCACTATATACATCTTCGCCGCAAGCACTAACATACAGAGCACTGACGCAATCACTATATCAAGCTTCCCCGAGCAATCACTATATACAGCTACAGCTCCCCAGCAATCACTGTATGCAGCTCCCATTCAATCACTAATACAGCTCCCCCAGCAATCACTATATACGCTCCCCCTCAATCACAAATACAGCTCCCCCCTCCCCCAGTCAATCACTAGCAGCTTCGCCAGCAATCACATATACAGCTCGCCAGCATCACTACTACAGCTTCGCCAGCAATCACTACATACAAAGCTTCGCCAGCAATCACGACATACATCCTGACAAAGGCAATCACTATATACATAAAACAGCTTCCCCCAGCAATCACTATATACGCTTCGCCAGTACTCACTATATACACTCCCCCCAGCCATCACTATATACAGCGCCCAGCAATCACTTATATACGAGCTTCGCCAGCACTCACTATATCGCTCCGACGCAATCCTATATACGCTCCCCAGCAATCACTATATAATACACTTGCCATCAATCACTATATCACCTTAGCCAAGCAATCACATTACCGCTCCGCCCAGCCATCACTACTAACGCCTCCCCCCGCAATCACTATATCCAGCTCCCCAGCAATGGCACTATATTACAATCATAAGAGGACTTCCTGGGCTAACACTGTCGATATTATTGTCACTAGATTTCTACAACTGTTACAACGTCTGTCTTTGGTTTTTTGTTTTGTATATATACACTCCCCCCATTAACCACTATATACAAGCTCACCCAGCAACCACTATATACAACTCCCGCAGCGATCACTATATACACAGCTCCCAATATCACTGTATACAAGCTTCCCCGCAATCACTGTATGCAGCTTAGACCCAGCCTCACTGTATCAGCGTACCCAGTAATCACTGTATGCAGCTAACCCCCACAATACTGTAGCAACTGTACCCATAAATACTGTATGCATCTCCCCCCAGCAATCATGTATGCAGCTGACCAAGCCATCACTGTATGCAGCTCCCCCAGCAATCACTGTATGCAGCTCCACCAGCAATCACTGTATGCACTCACCCGCAATCACTATATACAATACAGCTCCCCCCCCAGCAATCACTATATACATCTCCCCCACAAAAAATCATAATACGCTATACAGCTGCCCCAGCATCACTATATACAAGCTCGCCAGCAATCACTATATACAACAGCTTCGTCCAGCAATCACTACATACCATAAAGCTTCTCCAGCAAATCACTATATCAATACATCTTTCGCCAGCAATCTTACATACAGCACTGACCGCATCCCTTATAACAGCTCCCCCACAATCACTATATACATCTCCCCCCATCATCACTATAATATACAAGCGTCCCCCACAAATCACTGTATACAGCTTTAGCCACAATCACTACATACAGGCTGCTCCCCCACAATCACTATAACAACAGCTCCCCAGCAATCACTTTTCTACATCTTAGCCCAATCACTATATACATCTCCGCCATCAATCATACTACAGCTCCCCAGCATCACTATCTACAGCTCCCCCACATCACTATATAAGCTTATCCATCATCAACTATATACAGCTCCCCCAGATCACATATACAGCTCCCCCCACAATCACGTTATACAGCCTTAGCCATCAATCACCATATACAGCTCCCCCAGCACATCACTATATACGCTCCCCAGCAATCACTATACACAGCTTCGCCACAATCCACTATATCAGCTCCGACAGCAAAATCGCTATATCGTCTCCCCCAGCAATCCTATATACAGCTTCGCCAGCAATCACTATATACAACCTTGCCGCCAGCAATCACTATAGACAGCTTCCGCCAGCATCACTACATACAGCTCCCGCCAGCATCACTATATCAGCTCCCCCAGCAATCACTATATACTCAAGTAAAGAGGACTTCCTTTGGCTACACAACGGGTCGATATACTGTCACTAAAGATTCTACAACTGTTACACTGTGGCTTCTTTTTGTTTGTTTGTTTTTGTATATATACAGGTCCCCCCAGTTCCACTATATACAGCTCCCCCACAACACACTATATACAGCTCCCGCCCAGGCAATCATATCTACTCAGCTCCCAATAATCACCTGTATACAGCTTACCCCAGCACCACTGGTGCAGCTTACCCCCAGCAAATCACTGTATGGCAAGCGTACCCAGCAATCACTGTATTCACGTCCCGCCAGCATCACTGTATGCAACTTAACCATAAATCACTGTAGGCACTCACCCCAGCATCACTGTTGCATCTCCAAGCAAAATCACTGTATGCATCTCCCCCAGCAATCACTGTCTGCACTCCCCCCCCACAATCACTGTATCAGCTTCTCACCCAGACAATCACTATATACAGCTGCCCCCAGCACTCACTATATACAGCTCCCTCCATCATCACTATATACAGCCCCCCAGGCAATCACAGATAACATCTTCGTCTCCAGCACTCACTATATCCACAGCTTCGCCAGCAATCACTCATACAACAGCTTCGGCCCCAGCAATCAATATATACAGCTTCCGGCTTTCGCCAGCAATCATTAAGTACGCACTGACATCAATCACTTATTACAGCCCCCCAGCAATCACTATATCAAAGCTCCCCCACATCACTAATACGCTCCCCCAGCAATCACCTGTATACAGCTTAGCCAGCAATCACTACTACAGCTCCCCCACACTCACATATACAGCTCCCAAGCAAAAATCACATATACAGCTACCAGCCCCACTATATTACAGCTCCGCCAGCAAATCACTACTCCGCTCCCCCAGCTCATCTATATACAGCTCCCCCAGCACTCACTATATCAGCTTAGCCAGCATCACTATATACAGCTCCCCAGCAATCATCTAATAACAGCTCCCCCATCAATCACTATATACTGCTTCCCCCAGCATACTATATACAGTTCCCCTAGCATCACTATAAATACAGCTTAGCCAGCAATCACTATATCCAAAGCTCCGCCAATGCAATCACTAGATATCGCTCCCCCAGCAATCACTATATACAAGCTCCCCCAGCCATCGCTGTGTACAGCTCCCCCCCAGCATCACTATATACACGCTCCGCCAGCATCACTACATTACCGCTCCCCAGCAATCACTTATACAGCTCCCCAGCAATCACTATATATCACTTGGCCAGTAAATCAACTCATACAGCTTTGCCAGAATCACTATATATCCGCTCCTTCCAGCAATCACTATATACCCGCTCCCCACAATCACTAGATCAACAGCGCCCCCAACAACACTATATACAACTTTGCCAGCATCACTATATACCGTACCCCTATAATAACTATTCACAGTCCACCTATAATAACTAACACCCTATCACTATATACATCCCCCTATATTATATACAACGTCCCCCTATAACAACTCTATACAAACCCCCTATAATAACTATATATAATCCCCCTATAATAACTTATTGTTCCCTCGCTCTGTCATAGACTTAAGGCAGACACATCGGCGGGATTTGGCCCGCGGCCCAGGGAGCCCGGCACCAAATACATTGTTGATGATTCGGGCAGTCATGCGACCCTGTTCATGACCGTGAGGATTCACACTTAGGCCATAAGCACACGACTGCACAATTTGCAGCCAGATCACATCCCCCATAGAGATCTATGGCACCAGATCGCAGTGCATTGAGCACACAGCGCCTTACATTACCGTGAGTGAACTTGGCGGCTTGACTTTCAATGGAGAGGGAAGGGGTAAAGAGAGCTCACTCTACCTCCTTTCTCCACCTGGCTGTATGCTACGGATCATGTCCAGATGACCATAAGGCCGAATCAATGAGGCCTAACTATTTCCATGACTACTGTTAAGAGGCATACAACTAGAGGTCTTAAGACTTTGAGCAGTTGCCGTCCACAAAGCCTCAAGTTATGACTCTCACACTCTGCCAGGCAGAAATCATTGATGGAATCATTGCTACAGGGGCCCAGGTAGTGAGGAGTACATCTGATAAGTACTGCTAAGTGCACCTGAATCCCAAAGTTTTGGTCTGTGCCAATCTTGGCGGGTTCAGATCTATAGACTTGAGCCAGAAATTCACCCAGAAGTTCAGGGTAATCCAGAAAAGCTGATGCTGAGTCACATCCACAGCCATACATAGTTTGGGCATGGCTGTGATTGGCCAGGCTGGACATGTTACCCTGCTGTATGACCAGGCCACCTGCTCTCTGCAAAAGGGAGGATGTGACACCACCAATGCCAGCAGCAGCAACACCACCAAAGCAGTCCACACTATCCCAGGGAAGTGCTTAGCTTTCTATCCCCCAAACAATGGAGACAAAGTGGAAGTTTGGCCCTTCTGACCCATGAGCTCTGGTCCTGAATGGAAGCATTTCAAAATTGCTGGCCTTTGAAATACTCCCATTCAGGCTGGTGGAGACCTACCGCTATCTTATGGCAGTGGCTGTCCCAAAATATGTCAATTCCATTGACTACTACTAGAGATGAGCGAACATACTCGTCCGAGCTTGATGCTCGTTTGAGCATTAGCGTACTCGAAACTGCTCGTTGCTCGGACGAATACTTTGCCCGCTCGAGAAAATGGCATCTCCCGCCGTTGTGATTTTTGGCGGCCAGAAACAGAGCCAATCACAAGCCAGGAGACTCTGCACTCCACCCAGCATGACGTGGTACCCTTACACGTCGATAGCAGTGGTTGGCTGGCCTGATCAGGTGACCCTGGAATAGACTAGTCCCTGCCCGCGCTGCTCGCCGCTAGGGAGAGCTGCTGCGGGTCAGGGAAAAAGCGTTTAGTGTTTTCTATTACAATAGTGTTAGGCAGGAGAGATTCCAGCCCTTCTTAGGGCTACAATAATGTTTTATTTTACTTTTTTTTGGTTTGCCTGTGGCTGGGCTTGCTGGGAGACTTGCGACCGTTGTGTTTAGATCTTAGTGATACACATATCCACCTCAAACACCGAAGTGGGACAATTTATTAGGGGTTTGATTAGAATTAGGCAGAGTCTGCTGATTTATTTTTTTTACCTTTATTTCTTTTTATAGCTCAAAGTCATCTTGCAAAGCAACGTGCTTTCAGTGTAGGCTAGAAAATAGCCATAGGAAAACCCCGGGAACGCCGCAGAGCTACACTCCCTAGGTTCATGACTCAAGTTACTTGGAATCGTTGTAGAGCACTGTTGAGGCCAGAACAGTGCAAACAGGTGATGTCGTGGATTGCGGACAATGCTTCTAGCCATTTGTCCACCAGTCAGTCTTCCACGCAGACCACCCATGTCACCAAAATCAGCACTCCTCCAGCTCCTCCACCTCAGCCTCCTTCCCCCCAGTCTGCCCCCTCCCAGCAAAATTTGGCATTTGAACCGGCATACTCTGAGGAACTGTTTTCTGAACCCTTCCCAGAGTCACAAACCATTTGTCCGGTTGCTGCTGAGCTCTTTTCCGATCTGTTGATTTGCTCAACGAGGTTGCGCCGCATCTGTGAGCATTTTTTTTCAGGAAGTCCAGCACAGATGCTGCCACTCTCAGGGCCCTCAGCGCAGCGCCGCCTCAAAACTGCCCGCTACCCGACTGTTGTGCGACATGGCCCACGAGGGTGGAATCAACATAACCATGTTCATCCAGAAGTTACCAGGCGCAGAGCGGGATTGTTAGACTTGCAGATGTCAACTTCCACAGAAAACTGGTAGTTAGGTTCAGTCAGCTTCCTCAAGTCTACAATGAGGAAGTGGACGTGGGAGGATGTCTGATATCTGTCAGGTGCGAGGAAATTTGAGAGTCAAAACAGTGGTCAGTGGCGGATTTTGCCGCATATCAGCCTCCCTCCGCTTGATGGCGTTTCACTGTGAAAAAAACTACTCTGGTCAGCATGAATTCGGAAGAAAGCTTTGCGCTCGTCACAAGGAGACGGGGGAAAGAAGAAGAAAGGATTCCCTTGGTGATAGCCAAGCACCCTAGGTCTGTTTCTCATGCGAATATCGGAGGATGGTGGAGGAGGATGAGGAGGATAAAGGAAGAGAGAGGAGAATTGTTGGCGAGACAGAAGAGGGGACCATTGTTTTAGTCCTTCACTGTCAGCGGTTGTATGGCAGAAAGAAGAGGATGTTGGATTGATTGGAGGAGGGAGGAGGAAAGGTGAGGAAGGAATTAGGAATGGGAGGCAACAAGGAAAGGAGGAAAAAGGGAATGAAAGGAAGGAAAGAGAGAGAGAAGGAGGGAAGAAGGGAAGGAGGAGGAAAATGGGCAAGTACCAGTCAGGCCAGTGAGGGGAGTGATTCTTGCGGTGGGACTCTGGCACATAGGCAGACATTTCATGCTAGGCTGCCTATCCGTGGACCTTGCGTCAAAGAATTATTCCAGCCACCGAGATTTACTGGGGGTATTCACTCTCCTGGGACTAACGGTACAAAGCAAAAATCTTGTCCACTCTCATCCTGGAGAGGAAAGGACCGTGTGATGTTTTTTTTCTTCCTTGGGAATGCATGATACCAGCAGGCCTGGTGCACAAAGCTGAAAACAGTATTTCCCTTCCTGGACAGCGGCGCTTTTTAGCGGCAGAGGGCGTCCTCGTCTGCGGGACAAGTTAGCGAGGGAGGAGGTAGGAGAGCGAGTGAGTAGCGAGCAGGCAGAGGCTTTTCCCAGCAATGGCAGGGTAAGATTTACAAGGCCTTGCCAGTTTTAGTACACCGCAAGACACTGTCACCTGTCCCCAAGTCTCGGCAGAGTAGGGCTGATCTTTACAGGAGAAAAGATGGGTGAGGGAGTACGTAGCTGACCATACCATCGTCTAAATGTCACACAGCTTCCCTACAACTACTGTGTTTCAAAGACGGACATGTGGAACGAAACAACATGGCCGCGCTGTAATTGTCGCTTGAGAGGTTTTTCTTGCCTGCCCTTGCGCTAGCGTGTGGTACCGAGCGGGGTTTTCAGTGCAGCTGGTGGTCATCATCACCGATAGCGTACACAGGCCTGTCGACTGACCAGCGGCTGACAGGCTGACCACTTATTCAAGATGCAAATATAAAAGCCTGATTTCTCCGGATTTTTCATTCGCACCAGGTGGAACAGAAGTCAACCTGCGAAGATGTATGACTCCTCCTCATTGTCCCTACCTTCTAATCCTCTTGTACACTAAAGATAGGGAAACTGGTAATTTTTTGCCAGGGCCAATGGCTCTAGCTATAGTACTCTATGTATTTGATTTTTCTGGAGGGCCACCTACCGGTCATTGTTTAAGAAATTTTTGGGAAGTAGAGTGGCCACTACAGGCACTCAATCTATTTATTTTTTAATTTGGCACGTATCCAAAATTAAATTGTCCATAGCAGCCTCAACATGTCGTCCTGTAGGCTGGCCCACACGTTGTCTTCCATTGCTACCTCCACACCGTATTGCATAGCTGTGCTCCAAAAGTCGTCCATATAGTGCCTCCCATACATTGTCTCCTTATCAAACGAACTGTTGTCAGGCAGAATTTTGGGTGGTTTTCATGCGATTCCACATCAACACTTGTAACTTTGTAGCCACCCTGCTGTTTTGTAATCCAAAAATATACTGCAACTTTTTATCATTTACCAATATTATTTCAGCGCTTCTGCGCATGTGTTTTACATTCCCCTCACCCCCCATATCCCAAACTTTTAAGAACGCTTACCTACACTTGCTCTTATACAAAGGTTCTTAGTACGAGAAGTGCTGGTTGGGGAGTAGGCCTAGAGACAGGGGCTTGGATTGGCGCAAAAGCTGTCGGCCAGCGGAGCGCCAGAGCTCCATCTCAGATCCAAATATAACATAGTTTTAACTGCAGCAAAACCTTTATCTACTACTAGTTCACGGCATCCCCATACATCGTCTCCCATTATCAAACGAGCTTGTGGCGGGGCAGAATTTTGGGTTTGTTTCATGGCTTCCACATCACACTTGTACTTTGTCGCCACCTGCTGTTGTAAATCACCCAAATATCACTGGCAACTTTTATCATTTACCAATATTTATTTCAGCGCTTCTTGCGCATCTGTTTACTTCCATCAACCCGCCATATTCCCTAAATTATAAGAACGCTTACTACATTCGATCTTATTACAAAAGGTTCTTAGAAGTGCCTGTTTGGGAGTAGCCATGAGACAGGGGCTTGGATGGCGAAAGCTCGCTGGCAAGCGGCGAGCCAGACTCCATCTCTAAGATCCAACTAACATAGTTTTAACTGCAAGCACTTTAATATATACTAGTCACTGCCTCCTACAGTGTCCCCTTATCAAATGAGCTGTTGTCAGGCAGAATTTCAGTGTGGGTTTTCACCAGATACATAGTGGAACTCGGCCCATCTGTCGCCGCCATGCTGAGACCCCTGAAGTTGCAATCATAGCCGCGCAATATGGATTTGCCCCTACTGTCGCTCTTAATCATGGAAAACATTTCGTAATTTAAAATAAAAACAATTAAAAATAGAACCACTATTGGTATTCCATTATTCAGGTGACATATTTTCAAACGACCCGGCTGATTTGAAAATTTATAATTTTTTCAAAGTAAACGCTTCTGGCCCCAGGCCCATTTGGGTGGGGGAGGAGCGAGAAGAGAGAAGAGAGAGAAAGGAGAGAGACAGGGGGCTTGGGACAGCGAAAGCTAGCCTGGCAGTGGACCGCCCACTCCCATCCCCAAGATTAGGCAGCCTCAGAGGCATCCTGCATTTGCTGCCCCCTCTGTTTCCTGTCAATTTTGCCTCCACGATCCTCCACCAGCGTCCACCAATGTCTCATTTCAACTTCTCTATACCCCAGACGATGGAGGCACGATTAGGATATGCAGCACCATCATCCCCTTATCAACGAGCTTTGTTTGTCAGGCAGAGAGAAGAAGAAGAAATTTTCAGGTGTTGTGGTGTTTCACCAGATACATAGTGGTGGGACTGGCCCCATTCTGGTCGCCGCCATGCTGGATAGACCTGAAGTTTTTGCATCCATAGCAGCGCAATTTTATGAATGCCCCATTCTGTCGCATCTATCATGGAAGTCGTCTCCTGGCTGCCTCCATGTCGTCGTTATCAAAAGAGCTGTGGCCATGGCTCATTTGCGTGGTTGTTTCACAGATACGTTATGGAACTTTGGTCCTATGTCGCCACCATGGCTGTTGTGTTATCGACCTAAAAATATACCGTTCAACCTTTTGTTCAAAAGGAAATCATTCAACCTCCTTGGAAACCCGGAGGTCCATTTCGGGGATGTCGCCAATGGACTCTCTAGCCTGCTACTGCTTGCCGCTGCCTCTGCATGCGGTCCCCTATAGTGTCAGGGTCAAATATTGGATGTTTTTTAGATGCTATCTAGCTTCATTCGGGCACTCTGTCATGGCCATGCTGTTTGCCCCATAATTTTGGCATTAATAATGGTGCGATTTTTATTGATTTTTAAAGCAGCCACTCAGAGGAAGCGAATCCATGCTGCTTTGCCCTGCTGTTTACGGTCCATTTCCGTTGGTGTTTGTTTCTAGTCCGTGTCTGAGGTTCCCAGGTTTGTTTGCCAAGCTTCCCTGTTGCAGAGGGGGGGGGGGGGGGGGGGGGGGGGGCGGGCGGGGGGGGGGGGGTGGTGGGGGGGGGGGCGGGGGGGGCGGGGGAAGGCTGGCGGGGGGGTGGGGGGGGCGGGCGTCGGGGGGGGCGGGGGCGGCGCGTTGTGGGGTCACGGAGGGGGGGGGCGTGGGCAGGCGGGGTGGGAGGGGGTGGGAGGGGCGAGGGAGGACGGGGGGCGGCGAGGGGGGCGGGGGGGGGGGGGGGGGGGGGGGGCCGGGGGAGGGGTGGGGAGGGGGGGGGGGCGGGGGGGGGGAGGGGGGGGGGGGGACGGGGGGGGGCGAGAATATATATTCGGGGGGTTGGAGGGGGGGGGGGGGGTCATGTGTGGGGGGGGGTGGGCGGTGGGGGGTGGGGGGTTTTGGGGGGGGGGTGGGGGGGGGGCGTGGGGGGTCCCCTTGATTTGAAAATGCTCGAGTCTACCATTGAACTCAATGGGCATCGTTTTCGAGACGGAGACTCGAGCATCGGGACAAAGTTGCGTCTCGAAAAAATAACGAGTACCGGCATTTTTTTACGTGCTCGCCTCATCTCTACTCTACACGTAACTGGGAAAAAGTACAGTGATCCCCACTATAAGAGACCTGCACAAACAAACAGATTAATGTCAATTTATAGTTATTGAAAAATCCATTGCATGGGGAAATGGTACTGTAACCAAATTGCCAGGAGATTGGGGGGAGCCTTGGGACTGGACACGCGGCCTTACATTAAGATCTAGTGGCTACAAAGATGGAGCGATGGAGGCGAATATATTTTGGGGGCTGGGGTTATAAGGATATGAATGCCCTAAATGTGGAGAAGAAAAAATTAATGAAAAAAGTAATCACATTGTTTCTGGCATTGCCCAGCAGCCGAAAACTATTGAACATGGCGGAACAGTATGTAAGTTACATCTTAGAGAACCAATTAAAATTTGACATATGGCGATGTATTTTATAATTTCATTACTACAAAGGCCAAATACATCAAGCTAAGAAGGAAGAATTGATAAATTGATGATTGAATTATCAGTAAAGAAAGTAAAGAGTTTAAAGCGAGTCCTAAGATGTAATGGTTATCAATGCATAACAACATGATTAAATGTTAGGAGGAAGTGGATGGGAATATCTGTACCGGATACCAAAAAAAAAAAAGAAAAAATGAGCCAAGTGGAAAGCGTAAACTGGTTGCCATTGTAAATCGTATATATTCTCCAGGAAGAAAAAGGTCGCCTTTCTATGATTATAACATATTAGGAAGGAGAAAGAGAGAGGAGTCTAGTGGGTTGTCGGACACAGGAGCAGAATACAAAAGAGGAGGGAGGAGAGGAGGGAGGGTATATTTTGGAGGGATGTAATTATTTGATAAACTTATAGAATAAGTATAAGAATCTATGGATGCTTGTTTTCTTTGTAATTAATTGATTGATAACTTTGTACATCTCTTTTATACACGTAGACAACAAAAAGGGGGTCGAAGTTAATTGTATTTTGTTGAGATTATAATAAAATTTTTAAAAATAAAATAAATAGTTACAAATTTTCTGGAACTTCAAACGTACATTTTTCAAATTGAAGTCTGAATTTCAGCCTTCCTTATAATGTTTTTACATTCAACATTTATCGTTACTGGAACCTTAAATATTTAGAAATTTTCACTTTCTGTATTTCCAGAACTTGAAATTTTCACTCTTTCCGTCAAACTTTTAACACAGCGAGAGGAAGGGTTGTCTGGTAATCGCACCCATTGCTTCTTTTTTGACACCTCAAACTATTAGAAAAAAAATGCTTGTTAGGGAAGATTTCTTTTCAACCCTTTGAGTACGTATGATTTTATAGTAATTAAAAAAAAAATGGAGTTTAAATTCAAGTGTATTTTGTAATTTGTAATGAGGTCCCCCCTCAACATGTCTTTACAAACTGAAATGAAACCCAAATTTTGTAACTGTAATGGTTTTCTAGCCCCCCCTTCACCTAAAATATTTGTCTGCTTCCTCTGCAACCTGTGAAGTCCATAGTATGGGTGCCTCCTGCGTACCATTTTCTCAGGTCGAACGGCCCACCCTGTGCCTCCCTGTGCCCCCTCAGTATGCGCAGGCCCTCCTGGTGGTACCAAACCGCAAGCAAGGTCCTACTTCGCTTTTGTGGCGGGCTCTGGTGATAACCGGGTACCACTTAGACTCCGCTCCCAGGTTTCGGCTTGAGTTCTCCTTCCGCGATGGTTCATGGTGTTTTCAACTACCGCCTGACTTCTGACAGAAGATCTGTCCATGGATCACAATCAAGGTGTTCTGCTACCTGAAAACTGGCCTGTGATATCACCCAATGTGGCGCTCAGCAGTCTCAATTTTCGTCAGTTTCCATAGATTATTAATGGAGAGAAGGGTCATGCACAGCCCGTTTACTATGGGTCCAAAGGGGTCTCAGCACTAAGACCCCCTCTGATCAGCAAGTTAGGCCAGATCCCGTTGATAGGGCTAAACTTTTGATTGTTGGTTTGGTCTTAAGGGTTAAAAAAACCCTTTACTTTAATCAATTTGCTTTGGTTAAGCGTGCATTTTCTTATTTTTTTCTTATTTTAACTTGTGAACGACATGAACTGAACAGGTGGAATTTGATTTTTGTAGGTGCAACCTGTTCAATAAATGTCTTTTCACCTGTTATTTAAATTAAGAAACTGCACCTATAGCAACAGCAAAACTGATGAAAAATGTGAACATTCCCTTAAAACTGCATCCTCAACCTTTAAGGGTGGTTTTAGGTGCAATCTGTTAATTCAACAGATATAAAAACGTAACTGAACAGTGTGAATTAACAATTTTATTTGAACAGGTGGTTTTCCCATTCAGGGTGCATATAACGTGTTCGTGTTTTTCAGAGAATGCAGAGTTTTGAAGCCAAAAGAGGTGAGGATTCCATAATGGGAAAGAAATATCATTGAGAGAAGCTGCTCCTCCTCCTTTTTTTTCACTCCACTCCTAGTTTCTAATTATAATAACTATTATCCCAAAAGGGAACTTAAAGTGTTCCATCCGCAATACATTAAGTCAAACAGAAATATAGTATAACCATAGTTTTTAAGAAAAACACAGGTACACATAAATTACATTACAAAAATTTACAATAAATAGTTTAAATGAATTAATTAGTAAATGGTATAATAGTTCCCCCCAATTACACTTTCTTGAAGTCGTACACACAATTCCTTACTTAAATCTACCCTTGTCACTGTTATTTGACAGCTCGAGAGCGGCGGTATAAATGTTCTTCTTAATCTCTCCGAGCTGCATCGCAAAAGATTAATGAAAACGGGAACTTAAAACCACTATTCTGTTTGATGCAGTACGCATGCAGGGTGTGGTCAATGTGATCCATAATTTTATCTAATATTTTCCTCAATATTCCACACTGTACCCCAATACTCCCATCTCTCAAAGGACGTACCACTATCAGGAAAAGGCCCTTCTTAATTATCTTACCCATCCTCTGGCAATCCCTACTAGGGAGGGAAACAGTTTTACCCCAGATGCTAATGACGAAATGCAAAAGCAACTCTCATAGCCATGCTTATAAAAACCTACCATCAGTGTCCTTGATACGTTTTAAATGCCCCTAATCTAGTAAGAAAAATTAGATTACTGTTAGCAAGTGCATACCTTTTCGATATCTCAGCCCAGCTTAATTTATTCTATGACCCACGCCCCAAGTATTTGTTAGCTTACTGACATGCTCAACTGCCTGCTATATTAATGGTGGGACCTATCACCCCCTTTCTCCACGCGAAAAATTCATAAACCAATTCTTTCGTCTTATTACATTTTAGTCACCAAGACATTTGAGCTTGCACCACTCAGTAAATGTATCAAGACTGCCTATATCACTATCATCCCCTCCTTAATACAGCCCACCGTTCCAGAAGTCATACACGGAGTTACTTCACGAGAAAGGAAAGAAAGAAGAAAAGCAACCCGGAACGTTTTTCCTAAAGTCTGAGTGTGTGCCGAAAAACAAAAAAAGGAGATAACACAGTACCCGAGGGGCTCCAGTTACTACACACCACCTCATCAGACCACGTGTTTCCTAACCTGACTTTTGCGGTCTTGAACTCAGATTATTATTTCATCAACATTTGATCATGGTTGGTTCTACTGCATAGTATGTAGTTGACGACTCCAGCAGAGTGAGTTACCGGGATGATGTTGGATGGATGATAGTTGTTATATGCGATTGCTGAAGCTAAAAAACGTCAGGCGAAACCTCGGTTTTTGGGGTGGGATCCAGATGAGCACATACTCTGTTGTATCAAAATTGATTAAATGCAATTCATCTACTCCAGCCCGCGGGCATATGCAAATTGAACGGGGTTCTACAAAGTCCTTCACCAATGGGCCAAATCCGCATCCCTAACCCAATCTTTCTAAAGATTTCATAACCACTGAGGTCAACGCTATTGGTCTATAATTCATTTAATGATTTGCGTCGAGGAGGATCGAAGGGGGAAACTTTTTTTTAACTGGAACTTAAACCAACGTTTTCCACAAAACAAAAGTTGACACATTTCCCCATTGTAGGCTCCATGTTAAATAACTGTGTTAAAAGCCTCACCAAGCTCTTTACAAACCATGTAATGTAAGTTTTGAACCATAGAAAACTTACAATATCAACCTTATCATAAATTCAGTTAATGGGGCACTCAAGACTCACTTCCAATTGCATTGTTCGTCAACAATGCTTGCGTGCGGGCGATCTTAAGATCATGCTCCATATAAATCATGAATCTGGTGCTTCCCCAAATGGTTTCGACAGCCATTTTTTAAACATCTTTGTGTCACAAAGGGTCGTGTGCTTTGTTTGCAAACACAATCTCAATGCACACACTTCCTTAAATACTGTGCAAGCCGGTTTTTTTTTGAGGCCTAGAAAGAACATGACCATAGTCCGACCAAAAGTTGCGACATAGTAAATGAGCCCAAAACCTTTTCTTCTGTTAAATGAAGAGGAATATTTTGCACGTTAAAACCACATCAAAACTTATTACCATGCAGATGAGGTGCATTTTAACTGCAATATGTGAACGCACCTTCAAGCAGCACTAAAAAAGAGATGTAAAGTACATACAGGTTCATGGTAACATTAAGACTGCGGCAGGGGAAGGAAAATCTCTCTAATCAAAATTGGCAAAAAAAAAAAAAAAAAAAAAAAAAAAAGGAGAGGGGAAGAAAACAGAAAAAGAGAAAAAAGATGAAAAGGAAAAAGGGAAGGAAAAAGTAAGCAGTAGGGCAAAAAATGTTCAAAAACCTGTCATATTTATTTCAGATACTGCAATGTTTGATTCATGATTGAGAAAGGCCGAGACAAGCCAAAACATTACAGTGTATGCAGTGGCGTAACTACCCCGTACCAACTACTGGGCTGCTACGGGGCCCATGACGTTCAGGGGCCTAGGGATGCATGTTCCCTGAAGGGCTTTGCCCCGGGCCATTGTAGGTGGTCCGGGAAATGAACTGACTGGTTTGTCCCTCCTGGCTACCCACACATCTCTCCTGGGCCCGGCCCCACATCTTTTATTGGATACTGGATTTGTATGTCTTATATGCAGCAGGTGGGGTGTATATGGTGATTTATTATCCCGCATGTATGTGTATATAATGATCAGCGTGTATACTGTATTGTGTTTTGTGGTATATATATATATAGATATATATATATATATATATATATGTATGGCATTGTCATATGTATTATACTGGTAATGTGTATACGTTATGTGTGCGATATACTGTATGAGTTTGTATATACTCTGTGTATAGTGTATTATGAAAATTGGTATAGAGTGCATAAATGTTTTTGTTGTGTGTAATCAAGTATGTGTAATTGTATTGTATATGGGTATTGTTGGTATACGGTATAGAACTTTATGGTTGTATCTTCACAAGAACCTTGATGGGGATTGTTTATTTGGCTGCAAGTTTTAATGTTGATATAATTTCCCTCATAGAATCTATACCTCCTGGGCTGGTTTAGGTGGGCAACAACGGAAGAGTACTCACTTGTTTCGGAGCAAAAGAGGATAGAGAGTTGGTGCCCTATCTTTGCAGGAACAGGCCAGCAGCTCTTTCTCTAGTATCACCCTCTCTCATTCCGCACGCCAGAACTATGCGTCTGCAAGGCTATAGCCAGGGGGGGGCACCCGGGTTTTATGTGAAATGCAGGACTAATTTTTTTTTTTTTTTAGGGCGTAAGGGGGCCCATGCATAAATTTTAGTAACGACCTGAAGTTGGATATATAAAGACCACAGTTTTTTTTACAATTTTTCTCAGCTGCTTTGCTGCATCAATGTTACAAAGGCTCAGGAAAGAGTGACCGACAGTGACATCATTATTAATGGAGTATGAGCCATTCTGCCATTATTTGCCATTGGGCTGGGCCAATTAAAGGTTGACATCATTGCTGTGCTACACTGTGCTGTGACTCTCGGTTATCTTAATCTATAAGGGGTTAAGTACAGGACACAGATTTACCATCCAGCATCAGGATTGTAATTAATTCTGGTGCAGTATAAAGATATGTGTTTGTCTCTGGTTTGTCTATGTGTTTCTACCTGTATATCTAGTAATACTGTGTTCCATTGCTTGTTTATGTATTATTAAGCTTGGTTCTGTAACATATCGATCTAGTAGTTCGTTTTGGTAACATATATATGTAGTAAATCGTTTTTCTTGTGATGAAGTAAAAAAGTAATTTTCCAATTCTGGTACCATAAATTTGTGGTTTGAACTTGGTTTTATATCAGTGCTGTTGTATTATACATAAAGCTGGGTCTTGTGACACAATGCAGGCATAGGCGTGGTGTGTTCCTGTGTGAATTGCAATGCGCAGGAGGAACAGCAAATCTGCAAATTGCCAGCAAGAATAGAAGAAGAGGGAGTTATGTTTTGTTTTTTTTTTCCATTTCTGGCTACTATGCTGCCATATAGCACTTGCCTACGGCGCACTTTTAAGTTTTTAGCGAATGGGGGTACTTGTTCATACTGGCCCCAAAAGGGATACTATACTGGGGGTGACTGTCCCTACTGGCTACAGGTGCTTGCGTTACTATAGAGCTATAGGGGCACTGTGATGAACTATTGGCTACTGTGGGGACAATGTGACTATTAGCTACTGTTAGGGCATGTTACTATGGCTATGTGGGCCACGGGGGACTATCGGGGCTCTGTGTTGCACTGTTGTGGGAACGGTTTACTAAATTGGCTACTGTTGGGAAATAACCATAATTATATTGACTACGTAGAGAGAATACCCTTTATTGTCTTTTGGGGGGCCCATGTGACTATATTTGTTTTGTGGGGCCGTTAGTGACTAGGAGTTTGCTACTGTCCAGAAAGTACGTGGGAGCACAATGGGAGAGCACTGTTCAATATAAGGCAACCAGTTAGGGCCCTGTGACTCTAAATTGTCTTTGGGGTTGCCCGGTGACTACATTGGGGCTACTGTGGGGATACTCGTTACTGTATGGTGACTAAGTGGTCCTCTATCTTTATTGGATACTCGAAATAGGCCCTTGTTACGATATTGTTGGGTAGAGCTGAGATAGCGGAGCACAAAATGCTCGGGTAAACTCGTTTTATGCGAGACGAACTTGTCCCGATGCTGAGTGCTCGTTTGCGAGTAAGTAGTAGAAGTAAAGAGCCCCATTGAAGTCAATGGGAGACTCAAGCATTTTTCAAGGGGACCAAGGGCTTTCTGCACAGGGGGGAAGCTTGGCCAAACACACCTGGGGAACCTCAGGGAAAGGAAAGATGGGAAAAACCACCACGGAATGGACAGGAAACAGCGAGGGACAGGCATATGCATGGATGCCTCTGAGGCTGATTCAATCGCACCATTATGCCAAAATTATGGGCACGCATGGCCATGACAGGAGTGACAGAATTGAGCTAGTAGCCCATGTAAAAACATTCCAAATATAATTGACCCGGACACTAAGGGGACTGGATGCAGAGGGGCAGCGGGCAGCAGCGGCAGGCTAGAGTGTTGTCATGGCAACATACCCTAAATGATGACGTTCAGGTTCACCAATGGGTGCAGAGAGGGGACCACAGGAGGAGTGAGCAGAGAGGCGCTCAAATATAATTTTATCGGTAATGATTTAAAAGTTTTGCAGTATATTTTGTGGTACACAGCAGGAGGTTGTCCTGCGGGCCGGTGGCGTGCTTGCGGGGGGGGGGGGTCGGGGTGGCGACAAGTTACAAGTTTGATGTGGAGGGGATGGAGAAGCCATGGAAAACAACCAAAAATTCTGCCTGACACAGCTCGTTTGATAAGGGGACCATGTATGGACGGCAGTGTGAACTAGTAGTAGATTAAAGGTGCTTTTTGCTTTGTGCTTGCAGTTAGTTTTTTTTTTTTTTTTAATAAAACGTATTGTGTTAGTTTGGATTTGGCTGGAGTGGCGCTCCGCATGCCCCAGGCGGAGGGAGGGGGGCTTTCGCAACCAAGCCCCTGTCTCTAGGGGCGGCTACTCCCCCAAACAGCACTTCTAAGACCCTTTTGTCTAGATCACGTTGTATAAGTGCGTATATAAGTGGGGGATTATGGCGGTGTGGGGGAATGTAAAACATATGCGCAAGAAGAAGAGCGCTGACAATAATATCCGTGTAAATGACAAAAAGTTTTCAGTAATTTTGTGGCTTACACAGCAGGGTGGCGACCACCAAAGTTAACAAGTTTGATGTGGAAAGAATTGCCATTGCAATAGCTCTGGGCGGTTTTTTTGTTTTGTGGCATTTTATCACCAGGCCTCAGCAGGTTTGAGCACAGCTGGCTGTCGCTTAGCGACGGGCACTTGCTGCTGTGCTTAGAGCTACCGGACTGATGGCGCCATGCCCACGGATGGTTAATTCGGGAGGAGGAGGAGGTGGCGGAGGGGTGGGCAGGATTTGGAGGTTATAGTAGGGGCCTTTGAGACCTGGACCAGGAGGTAGGAACCCGCAATTCCTCTGCGTCGGCATGTATATGACCAGCCCCAGGGTCAGACTCGGTGCCCCAGCCTGCACCAAGTTAGTGTAGAGTAGAGTTCTAAAGTTTGGGATTATGGGCGGGCCGGTGAGGGGGAATGTAAACATCTGCGCAAGAATAGAAGCGCTGAATGAAATAATATCCGTTAAATGGTTAAAGTTTTTTTGCCAGTCTATTTGGGGGTGGATAATTACAACGCAGGGGGTGGCGACACAAAGGTTAAACAAGGTTTGTTGTGGAAGCCATTGTTGGAAAAACAACCCAAAAAAATTCTGCCTGACACGCACGTTTGATAAGGCGGGCGGGCGGCATTGGTAGGGAGGCAGTGTGCAGTGAACTAGTAGTAGATTAAGTGTTGTGTTGTGCCTGCAGTTAAAACTATGTTAGTTGGTTTGCATGGGAGTTTTTTGGCACCGCTCCGGTGCCAGGCGAGGGCTTCGCCAATCCAAGCCCCTTGTCTCTAGGCTACTCCCCAAACAGCACTTATAAGGAACCTTTGTATTAAGACCAAGTTGTAGTTTTAAGTAGCGTTTATAAGTTTGGGATTTTTTATGGCGGGTGGGGGGGGGTGTGATGGGAATTAAACAGAAGCGCAAAGAAGAAGCGCTTGAAATAATATCGGTAAGGGTAAAACTAAAGTTGCCAGTGTATTTTGTGGATTTTAACACAAGCAGGCGTTGGTGGGTGGCGACCCAAAGTTAACAACTTTGAGTTGGGAGGAATCCTGAAAAAAAACCCAATTTCGGCCCATCCCCTCGACAACCTCGTTTGAATATTTTAAAGGGCCGATGTATGGAGGAGCTATATGGACGACTTTGGAGGGTTGGGGGTAGCAATGGAGGACAACCGTGTGGAGGATGCTTTATGAGACATCAATGGATTAGTGCTGTTATGTGGCAGTCCAAAAAATTTTTCAAACCAGAGGAGCAGTAGTGGCCTCCAGAGGAAAAATGGAATAGATTTGAGTGCCTGTATTGTGGCCAGTCAAAAAGTTTTTTTTAAACCAGGAGGAGCAGGTAGGTGGGCCTTCCAGAAATGGACATAGATTGAGTTGCCTGTATGTGGCCAGTGCCCAAAAAAAGTTTTTTATTAAACCAGAGGAGGCAGGTATGGGGGCCCCTCCAGAAAAAAGAATATAGATGAGTGCCTGTATTGTGGCAGTCCAAAAAAGGTTTTTAAACCAGAGGAGCAGGTAGGTGGCCCCCCCTCCAGAAAAAAAAAAAATGGGAATAGATTGAGTTTTTAGTGCCTGTATTGTGCAGTCCAAAAAAGTTTTTAAACCAGAGAGAGGTAGGTGGCCCCTCCAAGAAAAGAAAAAAAATGGAATAGATTTGAGTGCTGTATATGTGGCAGTTCAATAAAGGTTTTTAAAACCAGAGGCAGGTAGTAGGTGGCCTCCAGAAAAAATGGAATAGATTGAGTGCCTGTATGGGCAGTCAAAAAAAAGTTTTTTGATTATAGTTTTAAAACCAAGAGGAGCAGGTTAGGTGGGCCCTCCAGCCAAGAAAAATGGATAGATTTGAGTGCCTGTATGTGGGCAGTCCAAAAAAGTTTTTTCAAACCAGCGGAGTCAGGTAGGTGGAAGAGCTCCAGGAAAAAAATTGAATAGATTGAGTGCCTGTATTGGCACTCCCAAAAAAATTGTTTAAAAACAAGGAAAGCACGGGTCGGTGGCCCCAGCCAGAAAAATTAAATGATAAAGTACTATAGGTAGAGCCAGGTGGGCCCTGTCAAAAAAATAGCCAGTTTTCCTCTGCTTTACTGTACAAAGAGCAGGGGGAGGACGGAGGAGGAAAAAAATGAGAGGAGGAAGGGTGGATAAATTATTCAGGTTGAGCTTCCTCACCTGCTGGAGATTGGAAAAAATTAGGAGAGAAGAAATCCATGCTTTTATTATCATCTTGATAAGCGTCAGGCCTGTCAGCGCTGTAAGGTCGACCAGGTGCGTGTACCGCTTTATCGGTGATGATTGCACCAGCTGCACTGTGACAAAAACCCGCTCGGGACAAGACGGCTAGCGGCCCAGGGGCAGGCAAGAAACCTCCAGGCGGTATTTACAGCGGCCCGTCAGTTTCGTGGCACAGTCCAGCTTTTGAAACCCAGTAGTTGTAGGAGCTGGTTTATTGTGATCATTTAGGCGATGGTGATGGTCAGCTACGTACTCCCTCACCATCTTTGTTAAAAGATCCGCCCTTACTCTGCCGAGGACGGGGGGGACAGGTTGGTTCTGGGACGTTTTGTCGCTGGGGGTGACAACACATTGTTAAAGCTGGCAAAAAGCATTGTAAGTAAAAGCGTACCCTTGCCAGTGCTGGACAAGCTGCCTGCTTCGCCTACTCTCCTTCGCTACTTGGGTCCCGCAGAGCTACGCACTCTGCCGATAGAGCTTTCTTTTGTCAGGAAGGGAAAATACTGTTTCAGCTGGTGCACCAGGGCCCCTGCTGGTATTCAGGCATTTCACAACTCCTTCATCTCAGGGATGAGAGTGGAAAGAGTTTTGCTTGTACCGTGGGTCCAGGAGAGTGACCACCAGTAATCGGTGCTGGAATAAATTCTTTTTTGAACGCCAGAGGGTCACGGGGATAGGCAGCCTCCTATCGCATGAAATATGACATATGCGCCAGAGTACCAAACGCGTTAAGTAATTCGCTCCCCCTCATGATGACTGTGCCATTTCCTCCTTCCTCCAACTACTCAATCCTCTTCTTCTGCCCATACACGGCCATACAGTTGAAGGACATCAACCAATGGTCCCTCTTGTGTCTCGCCACATTCTCTTCCTGTTCCTCCTATCCCTCTCACCTCCACCTCCTCCGATTATGCGCTGTGAGAAAAGAAACAGACACTAAGGGTGCTTTGGCTATCGATCAACAAGGGAAATCTTCTCCCCTCTCTTGTGGTGTGAGGAGCGCAAAGGCTTCCGACTTCATGCTGACAAGAGAGTTTTCAACAGGCCAAAGCCGCTGGGAGATGGTGAGCTGATTGGATGGCTGGCATCGCATGACCATCTGTGGTTTGTTTTGGACTTCCTCAAAGTTTACTCAGCAATGGATCAGATATTATCAGACATCCACGTCACTCCTCATGTAGACTTGAGGGAAGCTGATTGGACCTGACTACCGTTCTGGTGGAAAGTGACATCTGGCAAGTCTACAATGGCTCGGCGCTGCTGGTAAAACTCTGGATAACATGCGTCAGTTGTTGATTCCACTAGTGGGCACGTCGCACAACAAGTCGGTTGCCAACCCCTCCCTTTTCTCCGTCCACCTCTGTTTTTCCCACTCCACTTCGCTGCTGACCAGACGTCGGTTACCCCTTTTTTTATTGCTGTTGATTTTTTTTTTTGGGCGGGCAGTTTGGGAAGGCGGCGCTGGCGCTGCCTTGAGAGTCGGCAGCATTCTGCTGTGGAACTCCTGAAATGCGCACAGAGAGATGCGGCCGCACCTTCGTTTTTTTTTTTTTGTGTATGGCAAATCAGACAGATTGGGGTATTTATTTTGTCTTGAGGAGGGGAAACGGATTAACTATGAGATTTAACACCATGGGCCAGGACATGGCAAATGCTGTCAGTTTGCCGAAGTGCAGAAGGCCGCCACCCAGGTTACGCCAACGTGTCACACACAACCATAGGCCTGGCATTCAGGTCAGCGGTTGGCAGCCACAGATCAGTCGGCGCGTTGATGCCCTTGTAAAGGTTATTGGCGGTTGTTGCCTTTTATCGCCTAGGCTCAGCACAGTTTCCAGCACCGGCTTTGCTGTTCGCTTAGCGACGGGCACTGCTGCTCAGTGCCTAGAGCTTTACCGAACTGATGGCGCCATGCACACGGATGGTCTTCAGGCGGAGAGGAGGAGGGAGGTGGAGGAGGGGTGGGAGGGGGAGGAGGAAGGAGGGCATAGTAGGCCCTGTGAAAACACCTGACCGAGGAGGCCCCGCAATCCTCGGCGTCGGCAGTATATGACAGCGCAGGGGTCAGTCAGACTCGTCCAGCCTTCACAAGTTAACCCAATTGCCGTAGCGGATATATAGTGGACCCTGCCCGGCAGCACTCGTCCAGTGTCCGTGGTCAGGTGGACCTTGTCAGAAAACGGCGTTTGGTCGGGCACGGATTATGTTGTCTGACTGACACGTGCTGGTTGCAGGGTGGGACGGCACATCGGGAAAAAGGAAAAAGTAGTGGCGGGCTGGGGACGGTAACGATGGGGGCGGCCGCCGGCCTGAGGGGCTGCGAAAGGGGCCATCGGTCTCTACTAGCCTATAGGGCAGCCATCTCTAGGCTTAGCAATCTGGAGGATGGAGAGATGTGACATAGGGCTTGGGCCGTGCGGGGTGGGGGTGGGACTAATGAATTGGTTTCCGCTCCAGAGTCCTTGGGTTATGGATGAGCTGAACGCTGTGGTGGATGCATGTGGAGGATCGTGGAGGCGACGGATTGTGGGTGTTTTTGGGGGCCAGGTCCTGGGCAGGGGGCTCTTTCTGATATCAGCTTGACACAGGGGGGGAAGGAGCAAAGTGGCTGTTGTGCACGGACGGAGGTGATGACGCGTTTTCTTTGTTTGCCACTGAGGGGGTGTTAGCATTATCATGCCTGCACCATATGGTGGTAGTTACGCTAAGTAGTGGTGGCACCCCTGCTGATCCTGGTTTTTGGCAAATGTGGCAACCACCGTCCGTCGGTATCCGGTGTTTCCCTTAAAGAAACATCCAGACTTCTGAAAAATTAGCCCGCGCCCGCAGGAGCCCTTGCACGGGGGAGCTTCACTATTGTTGACAAATTGGGCGTGATGCAACCAGCTCTCTGGCCCGGCCATTCCGTCTGGCCCCAACCACTGCCATCTTCCAAACCTGTTTGCGTCGAGCCTTATCCTTCCGTCTCAGAGAGCACGTGCTGTTCACCCGGCTCCTCAACCCAGCTGGGTCTGTCACCTCCTCATCCTCTCGATTCCCTCAGTGCTCCCCCCCTCGGACTTACTGCCCATGACAACAACTTCCCCACTGTCTGACAACCGTGTCTCATCATCGTCGGGACACATCTTTACACCAATCTTTCCACCGTTACTCAACAAGGTCATCATCCCCACAGACGCGACTGGTGGAAAACCGGGGCCATCGGAAAAATTGCTCATATCAGCAACGGACAAGTGGTTTGTGGACCTGTGGGAATGGTCCGAATATACAGTTCCCAGAGTATGCCGGTTTTTTTTCATTTTCATTAAAATGGCATTTTGCTGGGAGGGGGGCCACAGAACTGCGGGGGGAGGACGGAGTGAGGTGCAGGTCGCAGGAGGCTGGAGGAGTGCCGGATTTTTCGGTGAACATTGGGGGGACTGCGTGGAGACGACGGTGGGACAAATTGCCGAAGCATGTCGGCATCCACGACCCATCACCTGTTCGCACTGGTCTCGCCATGGCACCTCCTACAGTGCTTCTACCCACGATTCCCCAGTAGTAGTTAACTTCAGACCTTGACCCTAGGGGTGTTTTTTAGGCTCTGCGGCGTTCCATGCTCCCTCGATTAAGCAGGTGGTTTGTTTGTTCACCCGCAGGGGACCCCGTGCTCCTCTGACCCCTGCAGTGTTGGACGCCCCGTCCCCGGGCCGCGTCTTTACACCCCTAGCCCTCGCGGTTGGTTATAAACATTTGAAAATGAGAGGCAGTTTTTATAACTTGAATTTTTTTTTTTTTTTTTAATTTGTTTTTGTTGTTTTTGTTTTTTTTTTTGGGGTTTTTTAGTTTTTAAACAAACGATGCTATACTATTGCTCCTGGCTATTTATCGCAAGTATGAAAGCCACACTGATGCCAGTGAGAGTGACGCTTCTGGAGTTATGAAAAAAACATAACGAAAATAAAAAAAAAAGAAATGGGCAGATGTGCCTTAATTGAAAACAACCAGGAGGCCCCCCTAAATAAAATTTCCCACTTCGGTGTTCCTTTGCGATGGATATGTGCGTCACTAAGCGCAAAACCACAGTGGTCGCAAGTACCTGACTCAAAATTTGCCCTTCACAAAATTTTTCGCTTAGTTAGATGCACTGCTGCAACAAAACTACAGCCACCAGCAGATCAACCAGAAATCAAAAATATATTTATAACGTATGTTATGTAGGCTTAATTAAGCCGTTTTGATTCCCTATGGCTATGTTCTAGCCAAGTAGGTTATTACAGCACTCGATTGCAGCGATGCCAGATGCGATGAACAGCTGAGGAGTTTATGAAAGAAAAAAAATAAAGTAAAAAATAAAAAAAGGAAACTTGGAGACTGTGCTCAATTGAACTTACCAACCCGGGCCCTTAATAAATTTCCACTTCGGTTCTTTGAGACTGGATATGTGCGGATCACTAAGAGAAAAAAAACCAGTGGCGCAAGGTCTGCACTCCAAATTGCTCACAATTGGTTTAGAGATGCACTGCAACAAACTACAGCACCAGCAGAAGATCAACCAGAAATCAAATATATTATATACCGTACTGTAGGCGTAATTAATTAAGCCGTTTGTTATTTCTCCTATGGTATTTTTTAGCCAAGTGATACGCAACTACTATGCCAGGATGAGGCGATGACGCTTGAGTTTAGTGATGAAAAAAATAAACGTATTATTGTAAAATAAAAAAAGGATCAAAATTGGGGCAAAAAGGAGGAAATGGCAAGATGTGCCTATTGAAAAAAAAAAAATTACAACCCCGGGGGGCCCTAATCCTAATATAAATTTTCCACCTTCGGTCTTTGCGATTGGATATGGATTTATGTGCGTCACCTAAACACAGTGCAGGGGTCGCAAAGGTTCTGGACCTCCAAATATTGTCACAATTCTTTATTAGTAGATGCCATTTGCCAAACAACTACAGCCACCAGCAGGATCAACCAGAAACAGAAAAGAGAAAGAAAGAAATCAAATATATTCTATAACGCTACTGTAGGCGTAAATAATTATAATTTAATATTAATTTTAAGCGTTTGTATTCGCCTATGGCTATGTTTGCCAAGTATTACAGCACACTCTATGCCCAGATGATTGATGACGCTGATTGAGTTATGGAAAAAAAATAAAGTTTATAAGAACAAAAAAGGAAAAATGGGCAGACATGTTGCCATAATTGAAATACAACCCGGGCCCTAATAACTTTCCCACCTTCGGTCTTTGCGAATTGGATCTGTGGCGTCACTTAAACACAGTGGGTCGCAAGAGTTCTGACTTCCAATTGCCACAATTTACTAGAGTAGATGCACTGCAACAAACTACAGCCACACCAGCAGAAGATCATCCAGATCAACCAGAAGAAATCAAATAATTATAACGCTACTGTAGGCGTTAATAAATTTCGTAAATTAAATTAAGCCGTTTGTATTTCTCCCTAGGCTATTTTCTAGCCACGTATTACAGCACACACCTACTATGCCAGATGAGGATTGACGCATTGAGTTATGAAAAAAAAATAAAACGTTATTTAAAATAAAAAAGGGAAAGGAAAAAATGGCCCAGAGACGTTGGCCTAACGTGCCACAATACAACCCGGGCCCTAATAAATTTTCACACTTCGGTTTCTTTGCGATGGATATGTGCGTCACTCTTAAAACACAGTGCGAAGTGGTTCGCAACGTTCTGACTCAAATTGGAGCTCACAATTTACTAGTAGATGCACTGCAAACAACTACAGCCACCAGCAGGCCAGATAATAACAGAAATCAACCAGAAAGAAATAAAAGAAATCAAATATAATATAACGCTATGTAAGGCGTTTAATTTAAGAGTTTTGTATTCTATATGGCTTATTTCTAGCCACAAGTTATGTATTACACGCACACTACTATGGCCAGCTGAGGGAGATGACGCTGGATTATTGAAAAAAAAACTAAAAGAAAATAAAAAAAAATTAAAAAAGAAAAGAAAATGCAGACTGTGCTAATTGAAATACAACCCCGGGCCCTGCGGGGCCCCTAATAAATTTCCCACTTCGGTATTGGCGATGGATCATGTGCGTCACTTAAAACACAGTTGGTGTGGTCGCAGTATTCTGACGCCCAAATTGCTTCACAATGTACTGTAGATGCACTGCAAACAAACCTACAGCCACAGCAGTGCAAACCAGAAATCAAATATATATAACGCTACTGTAGGCCGTTAATTAAGCCTTCTTGTGTATCTCTAGGCTATTTCTAGCCAACGTATTACAGCACACTCTATGCAATCGATGAGTCTTTCAGAGCTGGGTGCATTGAATGAGAGGGAAGGATGACAATGAGTTATTAAACAATAAAGTAAACTAAAAAGAAAAACTGGCAGACTGTGCCTAATTCTACTCAAACCCCTAATTAATTTTCCACTTGGTTGTTGAGGTGGATATGTGTTGCACTTAAGAGCTAAACACAAAGGTAGCAAGTACCCCTGCCAATTCCTCACAATATGGGTACTAGGCTGCAAAAATAAAAAACAAAAAAAAAAATGTGAATAAGGGTATTGGAGCCTAAGAAGGATGGTTTGGGTTCTTGTGGAAATCAATCTGCCTAACAGTTAGCTAATCTTATCGTAGAACAGCCAACGCTTTCCCTGACCAGGCAGCCAGCTCTCTCCCCTAGCGGCATCAAGACAAGATGATAAGAAAGCAGCGCGGGGCAGCGCGGGGCAGACTGACACATGTGCCATGCCTGGCCCTTGTGTTAAATCTCATAGTTCAGCATTTCCTCAAGACATACCCCAATCTGTCTGATTTGCTCACGAAGGTGCGCCACATCTGTGTGCATTTCAGGAAGTCCAGCACAGATGCTGCCACTCTCAGGGCAGCGCAGTGCCGCCTCCAACTGCCCGCTCACCGACTGTTGTGCGACGTGCCCACGTTTCAGCTTTTCTTGCGCATCTGTTTACATTCCCCTCACCCGCCATAACCAAGCCAATTACTTATAAGAACAGTACTACAATTGATCTTATACAAAAGGTTCTTAGAAGTGCTGTTTGTAGCCCCCGCCTGCTTTGAAAATTATAATTTTTTCTAGGTAAACGCTTCTGGCCCCCAGGCCCATTTTGGGTGGGGAGGACCTGAGAGGCAGGGGCTTGGACAGGAGAAAGCTCGCCTGGCAGCGGACCGCCAGCTCCATCCCAAGATCCAACTAACATAGTTTTAACTGCAGCACCTTTAATCTACTACTACTTTAATGCCTCCATACATCGTCCCCTTATCAAACGAGCTGTGTCAGGCAGAATTTTCGGGTGTTTCACCAGATACATAATGGAACTCGGCCCACCTGCCGCCATGCTGGAGACCTGAAGTTGCAATCATAGCAGTGCATTATGGATGCCCCATACTGAACCATTTCCGAAAAAACTATTAAAAATAGAACTATTCCATTATTCCTAGATGAAATATTCAAACGACCCCGCCTGCTTTGAAAATTATAATTTTTTCAAAGTAAACGATTCTGGCCCCCAGGCCCATTTTGGGTGGGGAGGACCCGAGAGACAGGGGATTGGACAGGCGAAAGCTCGCCTGGCAGTGGACCACCAGCTCCATCCCAAGATTAGGCAGCCTCAGAGGCACCCATGCATACTGCCCCTGCTGTTTCCTGTCCATTTTGCCTCCACGATCCTCCACAGTGTCCACCAATGTCTCCATGCACAACTTTCAACTCTCTATACCCCAGACGCTGGAGCACGAGAGGACATACAGCACATCATACCCTTATCAAACGAGGTGTGTCAGGCAGAATTTTCAGGTGTTTCACCAGATACATAATGGAACTCGGCCCATCTGTCCCCGCCATGCTGGAGACCTGAAGTTTCAATCATAGAAGCAATATGGATGCCCCATACTGTCACTCTTAATCATGGAAGTCGTCTCCATGGCTGCCTCCACATGTCGTCCCCTTATCAAAAGAGCTGTGTCCGGCTCATTTTTCAGGTGTTTCACCAGATACGTTATGGAACTTGGTCACAGGTGTTTCACCAGATACATAGTGGAACTCGTCCCATCTGTCTCCATGCTGGAGACCTGAAGTTGCAATCATAGCAGCGCAATATGAATGCCCCATACTGTCGCTCTTAATCATGGAAGTCGTCTCCATGGCTGCCTCCACATATCGTCCCCTTATCAAAAGAGCTGTGTCAGGCTCATTTTTCGGGTGTTTCACCAGATACGTTATGGAACTTGGTCACTATGTCGCCACCATGCTGTGTTATCGACTAAATATACCGTCAACCTTTTGTTCACATAGGAAATCATTTCAGCGCTTCTTGCTCACCTCCTTTGGTGAAGCCTGAGTCCATGTTTTAGATGCTATCTAGCCTCATTCGGTCACTCTGTCATGGCCATGCTGTTGCCCATAATTTTGGCATAATGGAATTCTTATAGATTTTTATCTGGGGCTCAAACCCCTAATCATTGTAAAGGTGACTTTCAAATTATAGAGTCTGTATTCCAGATTGGAATGGAGTAAACTAGGAAAGACACACTGTCCTTTCTGAAGATTAGCTCAAGACTGCTTTATTCTCTTTGGCACTGAAACTCTTATCTGGAAAGTCATAAAACACACTCTGAAAGGGGCGTGCAAGTACACAAGCGGGCAATACTATTGGGTTGTTTGACCCTTGAAATTCAACACTATTGGATGTAAGCACACAAAGGAATGTAGAACCATTGACTGTCTTCACATAAATAAAATGCTCAGATGTTCACCTGGATACCTTCCTCTAGGTGGTGCTAGCGAGCACTAAGTCTTTGTGTGCTTTGCTCAGGGATGAACCCCAACCTACTTCAGTTATCACTACACAAAGTTATATGAAATAAATACTGAATCTTTAAAATGTCCGACAATATGTAAAATGGCGTCTGAGTCCAGTGTGATATCTTTAACATTTCCCCCTTTTGAGTCTTGCATGGCCTGTAACTTTGTCCAGAGTGACCTCCTCAAACTCCAGGTAGCCACAGGTAGCCACAGGTAGGCCTTACCTGCTGGACTTGTTAACTCTTCACCAGATCCCCTGGAGGCCAGTCACTCGGGGGTTACAGGCCTGCACACTCAAATTATATAATTGTGTTTCCATAGTTTATAGGTTTATTAACAGGCTGGTTCTTCAACAAGATGGTATCCTCCACACCGGGACTTCTCCTGTCATGGTTCTTACCGCCTGGTCGGCCATCTGGGACATGGTGGACTTGATGAGGGGGACCACACAACACGCAATAAGTGATGAGAGCTAGCCTGCCACTGCTGCCGCTGCCTCTACATGCCGTCCCCTATAGTGTCAGGGTCAATTATTGCATGTTTTAGATGCTATCTAGCCTCATTCAGTCACTCTGTCATGGCCATGCTGTTGCCCATAATTTTGGCATAATGGTGCGATTAAGCAGCCTCAGAGGCATCCATGCATGCTGCCCCTGTTGTTTCCTGTCCATTTCCATGGTGTATCCATCCTTTTCTGAGGTTCCCAGGTGTTTGGCCAAGCTTCCCTGTGCAGAGCCTTGGTCCTCTTGAAAAATGCATCGGAAAAAGTTTGTCTTCGAATAACGAGTACCCGAGCATTTTAGTGCTCGCTCATCTCTAATCCTGAGGCCTCTGTCTGGATCTGAAAAAGGAATCAGAAACACTTTTGCTGACCTTTTCCAAAGCCTGGCTCAACTGTGGCTTGTTCCACCTTGTTTCCTGCCATCAGCTGCAGGGTCTGTGGGAAGTAGAGGCCTAGTGTGGGTGCACAGCCAAAAAGTACTTCAAAGGGGTACAATCCCATCTTTCTGTTAAGGGTGGTCCTAACTGAATGGTGGGCAGCAGGAAGGCACTCGCGCCGTTGGTTTCCCTGTTACTTCCATGGCCTCCTGGATCTCTAACTTAAGAGTGCCGTTTAGTCTCTCAAACCCACCACAAACTTGGGAAGGGTAAGGGGTTTGCAGGGCCTGCTCTACACCCAGGAGGGACAAGGTTTCAGTCTTTACCTGTCCAGTGAAGTGGGTTCTGCGACTCTATGGTTTCTGGAAGTCCAAACCTGCAGTATAATCTCACTCACCAACTTCTTGGCTGCAGCTCTGGCAGTAGCCTTGGTCATGGGAAAAGCTTCTGGCCACCCTGGAAAGAGATCAATGCACACACGCACGTATTCCTACGTACCACTTTTTGGTAGCTGGATAAAATCCGTCTGCAGTCTCTGGAAGGGATACAGCGGCTTGGGTGTCACCTTCTGTGGGGTCTTTACCACCTTACCCGGGCTGTGGCAGGTACAGACTATAAAGGCTTTCACTGGTCTAGTGACAGGGGTAGTAATGCCCGGGGCAAACCACTTGCGGTTTATGAGCACTAGCATGGCCATTCTGGATGTGTGTGTGTGTCCATGGGCTATTTGACTTACCGCCGGGTACAGGGCTCTGGGCAGGGACACCCTCTCTCCCAGCATCCAGGTCCTATCAGCATCAGGGCTCCAGCTTTCCTCCACACTTCCTTCACTTCTGATGACTCTCGGGCCACCAGGGACTGGAACACCTGTGGATCAAACTTTTAGCTCAGAACTCACCGCTGAGACTTCAGGACAGTCTCTGGGCTCCATCTGTGCAGCTGCCTTCGCGATCCCGTCCACATCCTTGCCCTTGGCTTGTGGAGTTACCAAATTGTGTGTACTTTTACCTCTTGTGGAAGTAAGAGAGCATCCATGAGCTCTTTAACCAGCGTGCCATGCTTAAAGGGGGACCCTGCAGCGGTGAGGAAATCTCTAGCCTTCCATATGGGTTCATAGTCATGTTTAGACCCCAGACCTACACCTTGAGTATAGATGTTTGCCCTTTTACCTTGCACCATCTGTAGCACTTCCCTGAGTGCCATCACTTCACCTCCTGCGCTGACCTGTGTGGAGGGAGTGGTTCTGCTTGTACTACCTCATGTGTGCCACTGACCACTGTATATCCAGCATAGAACCGTCTGTCTTCTCCTGCAGACCTGGAGCCATCTATGAGAAAAACTCAACATCTGGGTTAATCACCCTTCTCTCCCCCTTGGTTACTGTTCTATGTATGGGTTGGGGAGGGGTTTACTGGATCGCTGTTTTTGTACAGATGTTATCACACATGACAAATGATTGTGTAAAGATATATGTTGTTATATCTGATGTACCTCAGCTAATGATCCTTGTTTTGTGATGTTGCACCGTTTCATTTCTGTGCCAATAAAGCGATTTAAAAAAAATAAATAAATTTTGCATTTATCCATACATGACTGGGGTCCAAATGTTCTCGCTGCTTTTTTCATCTGTGTAATTCTGCATGCAGCACAACGGGTGCTGGAAAGCATGGAAAGAAACCATCTACTTGTAGAAAGTTTTTTCGGCGGGGTGTTATAGTTTTATTATTTTTAATGGTAGGAGCTACCAACATGCCGATATTTCGGACTTTTTTAAAAATAAATTTAGGTTTCTTTGACAGATGTGGTCCAATGACGATGAATGATGCGTTTTCTTGTGTGTATTGAGTAACGATGGGTACCTCTATTTTTGTTAATCCTGTATTTTCCTATAGGTTTCCATAGTTGTTGAGAGAAAAAGTGTTTTTTTCCCCAAAATTATTTCATTATGAAAAAGGAAGGTGATTTAAAAGTATTTCTTAACTCCTTAATGATGCAGCCTTTTTTTAAGTTAATGCTCAGACCTTTTAAAATAGTGAAAAAAAAACTCCCTCCACACACACATTTATTTTTTGTGTGTTCCCAGGAAATGTTGATTAGAAGGTAATTTTTTTCTACGTTAAAAAAAAAAGGTATCTCTGTCTAATAACAATATGTTGCTCACAACCCTAAGTTTTTGCATAAAACACGTTTTATGTATTTATACGTCTGTTTCTTCCACATATTTTAGACTGGAAATCTAGTCCAGGAATTTAGACATATCCAAAGGATATTCCAGGCCTGACTTTGGTGAGATGAATTCGAAATAAACCTCAATTAATATTCAAGACTGCAGCACTTGAAAATGGGGAACGTATCCCCAAAACGCGCTCTGGCTGACATCTGTGTTGGCCCATGAAAGAAAATTCTTAAATTTCAATCCCCTAGGGCAGTGGTGGCGAACCTGTGGCAAGGGTGCCAGAGGTGGCACCCGGAGCCCTCTCTGTTTGCACCCAGGCCATCACCCCAGGGCAAAGTTTGCCTGACAGGACTCAAAAAATCTTCCTACAGTCCCAGGCAACTCAAGATATGAGTTATTTTAAAGCAACACATCCTTGTCTGCTAGGGACTGCAGGAAGAATGAGAACGTGTGGGAAGGGATTATCTTTGGAGGTTGTCCTGCTGGCCCCATGTTTCTTCCTATACAGAGGGACCCTGGTGAGATGATACAATGTGATCCATATTTGCCCTTTTTTTTTCAACTGGCGTTCTCAAGCGGCTGAAACAATTGAAATGTGTTAGCAATAAGCAGTTAGCAATAATGTGCTGCTTAAAATGCTGTGTTGGCACTTTGCAATAAATAAGTGGGTTTTGATTGTAGTTTGGGCACTTAGTCTCTAAAAGGTTTGCCATCTCTGCCCTAGGGGGTCTGAAAAATAGTACAAAATAAACATAAACATTCAAATCACCCCACTGTCCCTAGAACTGATATAAATAAACAGTAAAAATCATAAACATGTTGAATATTGCCACGTCCCAAAATGTTCGATCAAAATATATAGTTTTTTGACAGATTTCAGCCCCTAAATGGAAAATAGCTCCGAAATTCAAAAATGCCACTTATTTGTCATTTTGAAAAATATAAAAAATTCAATAAAAAGTCACAAAAAATGACACCACACACAGCGCCATACACAGAAGTATGAAAAAGTTATTAGTGCCAGAAGATGGCAAAATGAAGAATTTTTTTTGTACAGGTTTTAATTTTTGTGAAGGCATGAAAATATTATAAAACCTAGATAAATTAGGTTTCCCCGTTATCGCACCTACCCAAAGAATAAAATAGACATCTCATTTTTAGGATGCACGTTGAAACCCATGAAACCCAACACAAATGGTGCAGTTTTTTCTCCAATTTTACTGCATATAAAAAATTTTTCCGATTCCCAGTACGGAATATTAAATACCGTCACTATGAAGTGCCATTTGTTATGCTACCACCTGACCAAAGGGAATATAAAAAACAATTGCTGGGTGAGAGCACATGGTTCTGTCCAGTCAGAGCAGAGAGTAAGGCCCCCTCCACACTAGCGTTTTTCATGCGCGAGTTCTGCGCGTGCTTTTGACGTGCAGAACTTGCATTGCACTCTGTCCCATTGTTTCCAATGGGTCTTTCCTCATTTGCGTTGTTTTTCACGCGCATGCTTGCGTTTGTTTTGCCGCGCGTCAAAATCGCAGCATGCTCTACTTTGGTGTTTCCATCCTTTTCTAAGGTTCCCAGGTGTTTGGCCAAGCTTCCCTGTGCAGAGCCTTGGTCCCCTTGAAAAATGTTCGAGTCTCCCATTGACTTCAATGGGGCTCGTTATTTGAGACGAGCACTCGAGCATCGGGAAAAGTTTGTCTCGAATAACGAGTACCCGAACATTTTAGTGCTTGCTCATCTCTAGTAGTATCCTAATTGTCCTACTACTTAGGGGCTTGCTTCTTTCTAACATAATAACCAGAGGAGAGTGTGAGTTTCACCGCTGCGGTTTTACCGCCCCATTCAAGTCTAGGAGAAGATCAAAATGCATTGCACTCGCAAGCATTGCAAGTGCAATGCGAGTGCAATGCAGTTTTAAATGGATGGGTGCTAGGTGACATGAATAATTCCCCTGCGTCAGATCGAGCATTAATTAAAAAAACACGTGAAGAACATGAAGAAAGAATAAAAACAGGAACACAGTGAACACAGGATCATTTTAAGTGAAAAACACAAGTAAAGAACACAGTGAAGATAGATACAGATGTTCGGCACATTTGCTACTTGTCGGGAGATACGCGCGGACGGTGCGAACAAAATACATGTGAAGAACAATATATATGTGTGTAAGAACACATTGCAGATGTTTCCATACATCTGCAATGTCTCTTCACACATATAATGTATCTCCCGACAAGTAGCAGATGTGCCGAACATCTGTAATCATTCTTCACTGTGTTCTTACTGTGTTTTTCACTTAATGATTCCTGTGTTCACTGTGTTACACTGTTTTTATTCTATTCTTCACTGTTCTTCACATCTGCTAACTTGTCGGGAGAAATATACGCGCGCGGAACAGTGAAGAATAGATTCAGATGTTTGCATACATAGCTACCTTATCAGAAGAAATTCTTTTTCAATAAATAAAACATTTATTCCCGAACAATGGTCCCTTTGAAAAAGTCCCATTGACTTAAAAAACAGCGGAAAAACGCCCGACGAAAAACGCGACGGACAACCGCGCGAAAACTGCCAAAAAAAAAGCAATGACTCCAAGGAAAAATGGAACAAAAACGCAGCAAAACGTCAGTTTTTCACGATTGCACCCTGACGGAAATGCAACGCTGTGTGGAAGGGGCCTAAACCAAGACTCAGGGTCTGTTACTTCCGTGTGGAGTGAGAGCACCCTCTTCAGTGCTGCCTCAACATCACTCCCTGAATTCTAGGTGCCTCAGGCCTACTGCCCCCAAATTGCAAGTTCTGGAGACAGAAGAAGCCCAGAACTGCAGCTCCACCCACTTGTTCACACCTGACCTGTTCTCTCACTTGTGTCAACTTTCCCTGCACCAACTCTCCATGACCACTTCACATTAAGAACGCTGTTTGCCGATGCCTGTTGTTTCAAAAACTGTAAGTTTGATTTGCAATGTTGTCCACTCGATCCCTGGATACGTGTTGCTTACCGTCACGGCTCCCTTATCCATCACCAGGGACTCATCCTACACACACTCTGGGGTGTCCCCAGGGAGTAACCATACATCAGCCCGCCCACAATTCATGCACACACACCAACCTGCCTGGAGACCTGCCGGCTGTAGGTCCCAGACCAATCAAGTGGACCACCAGCTTGCTCAAAGGGATGCACAGCCATGCACCCTCCAGTATTCTGGCCTGGGTTCTCCAGGCCACAAAAAAAGGCTAGAGTCCCTGGTTGGGGATGGTGACACATCCCTTGTATAGAACTTTTTTACTTTTTGTTCCAGGTGTAAGCAGAAAACAAGAGCCCTCGCCCAGGTCCCTTACATGAAATAATTAAAAAGTTATTAGATTTTTAAAAATTTGAAAGGTACACCAGAAAAAGGACGTCGTTATAGGATAGATACCTATACACGATGGAATAGTGGAAAAATAGAAATCGTTTATTTAGGTCACACAAATATAACCAGCGTGGATGCCA
The DNA here is from genome assembly GCA_019512145.1 of Engystomops pustulosus. Lineage (NCBI taxonomy): Eukaryota > Metazoa > Chordata > Amphibia > Anura > Leptodactylidae > Engystomops > Engystomops pustulosus. The sequence goes on along the minus strand of CM033646.1, from coordinate 26,514,434 downwards.
CAAATTTGTGGCATACACGCGTTCTGGTTACTATTTGTTGTGAAACCTAAATAAGATGTGCTATTTTTCACTCCATAGGTATTATCAAGGTACCCATAGACAACGTCCCTTTTCTTGGTGTACATATTCTGGAATTTCTGCTGTGTGCTACCGACCATCTGGCCCAATCTATTTCGTTAACTAGATTTCTTTACATTTATAATTTTTAAAAGTGGAGACTGCAAAAAACAAAAAAAAAAAGAAAAGGGCCAGGTCGAAGGGTATTTACCAATATTAGTATAATACGATAACGAGTTCATACATTGGGACATCAAACTATTCCAGATATAACATTTAGGATAAAAAGCATGATGTTTATTTGCATAATTTTCGATTCCTTTCCACTGCCTTGTAACTGCAATCAGATAGATGAGCTAATTCATCTCAGGTTAATTATGCCACTCGTATATAAACACTAGCCAGTTTCACCTCCAGTACGATCTATGGAAATTTGACACATGACCGTTAGCAGTGTAAGGACAAGATGCAGAAGGAAAGGTATAGTTGGATAATGATCGTTTGAGAAATAAGGTTAACCTATGCTGTCCATTTCACACTACATTAAAAAGATTTAGCATCCAATTCACAAACCCACACCAAGTTGATATATTTTAAGATAGATATTTATATGAACACCAAACAAACTCACACATCAATCTTTTGAGCTGCTGCTATATCCTCCTCCCTTGCTCCGTTCTACCTTCTTTAAGAATCCGATTATCTGTCATATCAATTGATCCTATCTGTTTACGAGATTATAGCGGATAGCGTCTGCATACGATATGTGTCTGAAATCTGTACCTCTTGACTCAGCTATGTGAATCTGTGCGTAGCTCGTCTTTGGTCAGTCTTTCATGAATATTTGAGTCGAAGGAGCTCGTGGCACATCTAACAGAGACTAAATTCTCCCCTCACCCTATTGAAGATTGATTGTCGGTCATGGACAACTACGTAGTTGATGATAATAAAGGTTGGACTTATGTCTAAGGTTTCTATTTGAGAAATTGATCCGAGAACGATTTATCCGGGTATCGCCTTACTTCCGCGTATAGACTATCGATCGAGCGGAATGTACATCTTGCACGTACTATAAGTGCATTGTGTCGGGGCCTTTAATAACGTTGATAGGATATACATTTCGTGCGCCGCGACTGGGAGCTTTCTGCCTGCCTGATTCGGCGCATCCGGCCTTCAGCCGCTAGCGAAGTCGTAAAGTAAAATTTATTTGTCAATGATCATGGGTCCTAACTATAATTATGAAAATGTGATTAGGTCTATGGTGTTTGTTATACTATTAATAGGTTTATCCGGGTATGACTGTTTAGATCTCCTATACTATGTCTCTCAAGTAAATTGCTGGAATGCTTCAGCTGGCTTCTACCTCTTAATCTGTCTGGTCTGAAGAAGAGGTAATCCTCCCTCTGAAACCGCTTTCCCTGTGGCTTTTACACTACCTCTGGTTTTATACCAATAAAAAATCCTAAATTCTACTTATGTGGATTGCCTACTTGTCATATTTTTTTCCTGCACTGTATGCCTCTCCATCGCAGTACTATCGGTGACGGCTATAAACATATCTATGCACACCGTTACAAGGTAGGGCCCCATAGCGTGGCTGGGACACGTCTTAACGTCAATTTGCGGAAGTGGAATAATCCTGGCAATTTTAAAACAGAGTTGTTGATGAAGCGTCCTGCCTTTCAAACATCCCCCGCAATCATGCTCCTCCCACTTCTAGGGATGATAATAACACCCAATGCGGACTCAACCCCTGTGATGTGCAAGTCCGTCTGATAAGATCCCATCATGTTTCCTGTGTCTATTGGTTGACAAAAGCGCCCAGCCCTGTACCCCCGAACGCCAGGTGTATATAGAATGCTCCAGGACATCTTGGGTCCTCCAGGTCTGATAGGATAAGTTCGATGTACCAATAAACAAAATATGCCCTCGCAAACTTAAACGCCGTAACTGTAAAGTTAAAATGATTTACCTAATATATGTATACGGATTGGCCCTTTACATAAACAAACAGACGATGTGCTGCGAATCCTCTTTCCTTCTAAAATTACGGTATTTTCTGTACTGAAGTCGTGGCAAAATTCGTGCTCACTCAAGTTGCCTGAATGTGGGGCAGGGATACTAATGTCTGTCTGTCTATACCCTCATCTGAGCCCAGCTAGCTTTGCCCACTGATTCCATGATTGGCTGTGTTCTCTGCAAGGTACTTTAGCATTGAATCCATGTAGTTTTCCACTATAAACCACTGAACCTGCACAGTTGTTACATGCAGGATGTTATATGGTGTTCTACCTCTTGCAGCCTTCCCTCACATGTAATAGCTGGTAGAATCCAAGTAAAACCAGTTACTATGAAGTTCATAGCCTGTGCAGGTGAGCACTAAGAGCTAATAGCTATCTGCAACAACTCTGTGATACTGCGATGAAAGGGGGGGGAGGGGATAAATTGAGGGTACAAGATGACGAAAAGTCGATGTAAATTCTGTAGCAGATCACAAAATGGGAGAAAGGACTAATAGGGAATAGGGAGATCTTGTACCATCACTATTTTTGTTGCAGGGTGACCCACGTATCCACTATTCTTCACACACTCCAGTCCTGGCTACATACACAGAGCACCAGATTCGTCACCATGTACTTCCTTCTCTGTGGAGCCGGGAGCGCACAGCCCCTCCCTCTCCTAATAAACCACTGATAACTACTTCAACCCAAAGTACAGGCCTCACAGGGCTTGTCCGCAAGAGAGAGCAGGAAGCAGCCATTACAGGATAAGTAACTCTTGAGTTGGGCCTGCCGTCAGATACTGGATATTAGGTAAACAGATAAAGATAAAGGCAAAGCTGTTTTACATCCCTGAATTGGTGAAAAAAAAAAACCTTTACAGTTACTCTTTAAGGAGGGTTACATGCATTCACTCTACTGGACATTTTTCAAATGGTAGGACTACAATGAACCACTTAGCACACCCGATTAAGCATGGTGTGTGCAAGGTCCTGGGTCAGCCCCCGTTGACATGTGCCGAAGATCTGTGATTTGTGAACAGCGGACAGCCAGTGTTATAATTCTTTCTGTGTGCATCAAATAGAGTAGGTCCTTCAAACTGTGTGACTCTTTTTGCCTCGGATAGCCAGGTGAATAGCTACAGTGATCATTTTGCTTGTCCTGTGCATTGATTTTTTGTATCCTGCCAAGGCACCACTCATAAGTTGCCTTAGGTGAGATGACGGAACATTATTGAGAGAGGGAGTAAACACAAACACAGTAGTAGATAACAGAATGCACAATGACCTGCAGGGAGGTGAACCACCAATAACGATAGTTACTGTGTAGATAAAGAACTTGGATGGCTAGAGATGGGGAGAGCAGAAGAGACATAAGGTACAACATCTTTGTCTTTCTCAATCTCAACCACCGCGTCCCCGAGCGGGGGGTTGGCCATATTACTCACCATGCATGGCAGCATAACAATCTGCATAACTTGGACAGTGTCACACTGTAATTTTGGCACAATGAAAGGGGGATTAACCCCAATTATACTGTATTTTACTGAAACTTGGGAACTGGCAAATCAGCTACTTTTGCAATAACCGAAATGCTGAGAGGGCCCAGGGCAGGATCTTTAATAGCGGTGTGACAGCCTGTGATCTCTGGGGTTGGTCGACTAGTGGCTTGTCAGACATGTCTTGACATGCGATGCAGTGTGTTCTAGGGACTATGTCTTTTGGCATCAGCAATTTTGCAAGAGGTCCAGTTAGGAAAACTTTGTTTCAACGTGTAAGCCAGTTAATTTGATTTTTGAAAAGAGAACAGTTTTTACCTGAGTTCAGATAAAAGACTTGGTTAACTATAATGTGGCATTTTCCCTTTACCCCTGTAATGTGTAGAATTATATGGCTAATGAACTATTATTTGAAGGAAAGCAAACATTCGTTTGCTAATTAAACGGTTCCTAAAATTGATGTTTTGAAGAAGGTGAGTTTTACTAGGGTTTCTATAGGACAGTGTAAAATTGGAATTTGTATGTCTTGTATGCATGCGTGTAAAAAACGAAATGCCAATAAACAGACTTATGGTAAATCTTACTACTAACATGTTTTGATGGCACGATTTATTTTTGACAGATGAAACTTTCAAATGTTGAAATCACCAGTGTTCAAACGAAAAAAAACAATGCAGAACAAGGAATGCTTTTTGCTGGATGTTATAAAAAGGTAAGGGCATCAGGGATTGAAGAACATTACCCACCAGGCTTACAAGCGATTGTTAACCAAGCACACTGCAAGCAGTGTATTCACACGCAGAAGAAGAAGAGCCATAGCGATCAAACGCGGGTCGATACTTGCAAACCGGTCGGGGTCGGGGGTGTACTCCTCTTCGCACGGCAAAAGTTCAAAACTGCTCGGATAGCGTGGTTTCAGAAGATTTGTACAATGAGCCAGTGCCTATTGGAACGATATCATAAGCAAAAACTCCATACACTGCATACAGTATGACGCATCATAGTGGTTAATGTACCCTAGAGGGTTAAGAAAATTGTTTGAAAAAAAAAACAAAGGAAAAAAAAGTTTAAAAAAATATAAAAATTTATAAAAATATTAAAACATTAAATCACCCCCTTCCTAGAACGATATAAAATCTCAATAAACAGCAAAAATCACAAACCACATTAGGTATCACGCGTTCCAACAATCCATTAGTTTATTTTTTTCTGCTTCCCAGTGCATGCAGTTATTAATAAATAACACAGGGAAAGTAAAATGATACATAAAAATAATCCTCACACAGCTATTACATGGAAAAAGGAAAAAAAGTATAGATTTGACGGTGCGAGAAGCGAGACTTTTTTCCTATATCATCTCGATCTTTGACTTTTTTCCGCCTTTTCTTTTCCAGACATCTCAGCACCTGTGCAAAAGCCCACTGCAGTGGTTACTGCGCCGCTGGCCTAACTGTCCGTGACCCAACCCCTTAGGGAGGAAACCCATTGTTTTTCGGTCTTGTATCACCCTCTGAAATGTATTCGTGTTGGCCCGATATATACGCCTCTATCCTCACTCGCCTATCTGCTTGTGTCAAATCCTGCTACCTGGTATTCTCAGTCATATGTAATCTCACTGTGCGCTATTCTTACCTTGATCCACACTAAATGACTTAAGGGTATTTCTTTTCTCTATGGTGATGCGAGGCCACTGCACAACTAAATCAATCTTCATTGATATATACCCAGTATACTACCAACGACAGTATCGCTCGCGGACGTGTACTCCGCGTCACCACTTCCCCCCCTTTTCCAGGCCCCACGATTGTCGACAATCCACTACAAGAATTACCTGCTTTACTATTAAATGCTTGCGTAGATTTACTGTTTGACGCGCTATCTGCAAGCTCGATGTGTGCTACCATCTCACACGGTCTTTGCCCATTCATTGTACTTTGTTCCCCCTCGTGTGAGGGTTCCTCGGCTTGTGTGATAATATTGTATTGAATCATTCCTTTCCCCCTAACCTGACAGCACTCTTCTTCCGCTATCCAAGATTACACCACTTTTGCTAATAAAGACCCGCTAAACCCATCCTCACTTATCCAATAATTTCCCACGCACTCTTCTGTCAACCCCCTGAGTGTCATTTTGAATTTGTGTGGTCGCGTGTCCTCATTATTGGAAACTACGTCTGCACTGCACAAATTGTGTACCCAACCTGCAGAGTCTGGTTTTTAACTACGAAGTATTGCAGTGTTCGGTCCCTCTGTCAAATTGAGGACTACCGTTTCACAATTGAGTTTGCTTGATTAGTAACACCTATTTCACGCGGAAAGCCACTTTACAGGTTTGTGGAGTATGAAGCTATTTTTATGTCACAAATAGAGATGAGCGAACATGCTCCTCCGAGCTTGATGCTCGGTCGAGCATTAGGGTACTCGAGACGGCTCGTTGCTCGGACGAGTATTTCCCCTGCTCGAGATCGAGCATTTAATTAAAAAAACACAGTGAAGAACAATGAAGAATAGAATAAAAACAGTGAACACAGTGAACACAGGATCATTTAAGTGAAAAACACAGTGAAGAACACAGTGCAGAATAGATTACAGATGTTCGGCACATCTGCTTACTTGTCGGGAGATACGCGCGGAACGGCGCGAACAAAATAGCATGTGAAGAACAATATATATGTGTGTGAAGAACACATTGCAGATGTTTAAATACATCTGCAATGTGTTCTTCACACATATATATTGTTCTTCACATGCTATTTTGTTCGCACCGTTCCGCGCGTATCTCCCGACAAAGTAAGCAGATGTGCCGAACATCTGTAATCTATTCTTCACTGTGTTCTTTACTGTGTTTTTCACTTCATGATCCTGTGTTCACTGTGTTCACTGTTTTTATTCTATTCTTCACTGTTCTTCACGTCTGCTAACTTGTCGGGAGATAATATACGCACGCGGAACAGTGAAGAATAGATTGCAGATGTTTGCATACATCTGCTAACTTATCAGAAGACATTCTTTTTCAATTAAATAAAACATTTTATTCCCGAACCATGGTCCCTTTGAAAAAGTCCCATTGACTTAAAAAACGCGCGTGAAAAACGCGAACAACACGCGTGAAAAACGCAAAAACGCTAATGACTCAAAGGACAATGGAACAAAAACGCAGCCAAAAACGTCAGTTTTTCACGCATTGCACCCTGACGTGAAATGCAACGCTAGTGTGGAAGGGGCCTAAGATATCCTTGTGATTTTGAGATTGATTGGGGCAGATTTACTTACCCGGTCCATTCGCGATCCAGCGGCGCGTTCTCTGAACAGGATTCGGGTCCGGACGGGATTTATGATGGCAGTTCCTCCGCCGTCCACCAGGTGGCGCTGCTGCGCTGAAATGCATCTGATCGCGCCGGAAAACACCGAGCCAGACCAGGTGAAGGTAAGCTCTTCCCAAGCGATACATTTTCGGATATTAAATGCGGCGGTTTTTCCGGATACGTCAGGTTTTCGTTCGGCCACGCCCCCCGATTTCCGTCGCGTGCATGCCAGCGCCGATGCGCCACAATCCGATCGCGTGCGCCAAAATCCCGGGGCAATTCAGGTACAAACGGCGGAAATCGAAAATATTCGGGTAACACGGCGGGAAAACGCGAATCGGGCCCTTAGTAAATGACCCCCATTGTGTCAGATCCGCTGGAAGGGACACCGCGTGTGCTGGTCCTTCCAGCCTCCATGCTGACAATGCTAGCGGTCCTCCCCAAGTTTCTGCGCGTCTCTGCGCTGGCTCCGCCCCCGGTCCTCTCACCTACCAGGGTCTTGCAGGGTAGTTAGGAGGTTCCTGCGGCAGAGGCTCCCTACCTTCAAGGGGGTTTCTGCTTTGGTATGGTCTAGTTGGTAGATCAGCGCAGGGTTAGTTTGCCCTCTTGCTCTGTTCTGTCAGCCTGCACTCAGACTGTGTGGTAGTTTGGTGTACAGTATTCCAGACGTAAGTTTTCCTAACAGATTGTTTTCTCGTGAGGCATTGTAGTTTATGTTAGTATTATCATTTCGGTGATCAGTTTCTTTTTGGGGGGTAAAAATTCAATAATTTAGGAAAAATTTTAAAACCACAGTCAAACCACAATTTTTTTTTTTATGTAGAAACCTTTTGCCATTGGTCTTCTTTTTATTTCTATAATTTGTTTTACGTTTCCATTTTTTTTAAGGATCTGAGAAGGTTTCAAGTTTTAGTAGCAACTTCTCAGATTTTCAAGAGATTTGAAAAATCCTACATTTTTAGTGACCAATTCAGTTTGGAAGTGCCCTACAAAGGCTTAAGTGCTATATACCCCCATAAGTAACACCATTTTATGAACCCAACATCTCAAACTATTCAATTCAGCATTTGGGAAGTCTGTTAACCCTTTAAATCTTTCTCTGGAAGCAAACAAAGATGGATTGGAAATTTTGAAATTTCAATTTTTGAATAAGATTATTTTCATTTAGCCCTAAAATTGACACATTCAGAAGGAATTTTAGGTAAATATACATCCTAAAATTTCTGCCCTGCTTCTTACGAGTACGGCAATACCAGACCTGTGGATGTGACTGCTCTTTAGTCGCACAGTAATGTCCAGAACAGAGTGTGTGCCATTGGGTTTTTGGAAGGCCAATTTGGCTGCAAATATTTTGTGGTGCCACAGTGTACTTGAAGAGCCCCTGAAGTAACAGTACAATAGAAAACTCCCAAAGATGTCACCATTTGGGAAACTAGACCCCTCAAAAAATTTAACCCCCAACATGCTGACCAAAATCTAATGCAAAGTAAATGGTGCAGAGAAAAAAATGTGTTTTTATCTCAGAAATTTCATTTTAGTGCCATTTTAGTTCCACCCATGTCACTTTAGACAAACACCCCAAAAATCATTCTGCGGGTTGTCCCGAGTACGGCAATACCATACATGTGCCAATAATTGGCAGGCTGGGGACACGGCAGGGCTGACAAGGGAAGGAGCAAAATTTCGCTTTTGAAGCACAGTTTTCACACATTTGGATTTGGAGTGCCATGTCCTGTTTGCATGACCCGTGAGGACCCCCGAGAAATTATACCATTTCTGAAACTAGACCCCTCAAAGAAGAATTATACAAACACCCCTAAAAGTATTCTGTGGGTTGTCCCGAGTACGGCAATATCACACATGCGCCAATAATTGACAGGCTAGGGACACGGCAGGGCTGAGAAGGGAAGGAGCGAAATGTTGCTTTTGGAGCACCCTTGTCACTAGACTGGTGTTGGGGTGCCCCTGAGGTACCAGTACAATAGAAACCCCCCCGAGTAGTGACCCCATTTTAGGAAAGAGCACCCCTCGAATTTATCTAGGGTTGTATGAACATTTTAACCCCTGAGATGCTGGGACAAATGTAATACAAAATGAAGTGGGCAGTGTAAAAATTGCATTGTTTTCTCAAATGTGCCAAAGTAGGAAGAAATGTATTCAGCCCAACTCATGCCACTGTGGATCAACACCCCAAAAATCATTCTGTGGGTTACTACAGGTATACAATGCCCCATGTGTAGCAACAGACTACATGCTGGGGACGCGGCAGGCTTGAGAAGGGACAAGCAAAATCTAGCTTTTGGAGCCCCCTTTTCACTAGACTGGTGTTGGGGTGCCCCTGAGGTACCAGTACAATAGAAACCCCCGAGTAGTGACCGCATTTTAGGAAAGGGCAACCATCATAGAATTTATTTAGGGTTGTATGAGCATTTTAACCCATAAGATTCTGGCTCAAATGTAACGCAAATTGAATGGTGTCGAATGCTTTGCAATTTCTCTTTATTTGTCATTGTAGTGTCAAAAGTATTTTGCCCAATTCATGCTACTGGAGACAAACACCCCAAAAATCATCAAGCAGGTTCTCCTGAGTATGTGGCAATAATCTACAAGATGGAGACACGGCAGGGATCGGAAGAGAGTGGCATTTGGAGTACCGACATTTACCTTTTTTTTGGCACCATAAAACATTTGTAGATGCCCTTAGGGATCAGTACAGTAGAAACCTCTGAGAATTAGAGGTCCCTACACATCCCTCCATGAATTAATCTAGGGGTGTAGTGAGCATTTTAACCCCACAGGTGGACCCCAAGGATGATGCATAATGGATAGTGCATAGTACAAAATATCCATTATGTCATCTTTGCCCATCTCCTGCCAAGGGAGACAAACATCCCAAGAATCAGGATATAACCTCTCTCTTGTCCTTATACCTAGGCACTTCAGAAGTCCCAGGCACTTCAGCATTACTACAAAAGCGCCTTCTCGGGGGCGAAGTGCACAAATAAAATGCCCGCTCCTCCAACCATCGCCTCCACATAACGGCTGCGCCTTCACACAAAGCCTGCACCTTCACACAATGCCTGCTCCACCACAGAACGTCTGCCCCTTCACGCTACGCCTACCCCTTCACGCTACGCCTACCCCTTCATGCTACGCCTACCCCTTTACGCTACGCCTACCCCTTCACGCTACTCCTACTACTCCTCCACGCTACTCCTTCTACTCCTCCACGCTACTATTCCTAACAGATCACACTTGAGCGGTTGTGGGGGATAGGGAAAACGTAATCACCCGCTATCTAAACATTACAAATTACAACATCAAGGAAATTTTGAAGGCTCAAAAGTGTTTGCAATAGGGAAAATACGACGAAGCTGGAGAGGAGGTAGTTATATTGCACAAATGTCAAGGGCAGAGAGTAGGTGGATATTCCACCACAATTCTCTGGCCCATTTGGACTTACCGTATATATTCTTGTGTATAAGCCGAGTTTTTCAGCACAAAAAATGTGCTGAAAAACCTCACCTCGGCTTATACACTAGTCAATTAAAAAAATAAACTTAATACTCACCCTCCGGCGCCCGGATCCTTGGCGCGGCTCCCAGCGCCTCCTCTTCTCTCTTCTTTCTTCTCTATTTCTTCTCTAGCTGGCAGAGTCGCGTCCATGCGATCTGCCGGATGGAGCACACTATGATGCTGCAGTGTCGTCACTGATGACCACATGGACGCGACTCTGCCGGCTATTACAGCAAAGAGAAGAAAGAAGATGAGCCGCGCCGAGGATCAGGAGCCGCGCAGAGCATCAGGGGTGAGTGAGTATCGCCTGAGGGTGAGTATTGTTTATTTTTTTTTTATGTGCTTGGCATACAGGGGGCTGGCTGGCTATATACTATATGGGGCTGGCTGTATACTACAGGGGGCTGGCTGTATACTACACCCTCAGCTTATACTCAAGTCAATAGGTTTTCCCAGTTTTTGGTGGTAAAATTAGGGGTCTCGGCTTATACTCGGGTCGGCTTATACTCGTGTGTATACGGTAACTCTATCCCGGTAGTATTTATATATCACACCGCAACCAGGGAGATCTGATTCCCTGAGGAAGAGAGGAAGAACACATCTAAGTTTTTGAAACGTGTTTGTCTTTCACCAATTACTGTATTGTGGTGATGTCACCATATGGAACCGTTCCTTGGATTGTGCATGAAACGCTTGCTGGCGGCCGGGCATGCTTCACATGTAAAGACTTCTACTATCAGCTTTTTTGTTACAATTCTGGTCTGCTGACTGGGGAATGAAGATACCTACCTTCTAAGTGGATACCTACTTTCCAGAAAACTTAAAAGACTATAAGAAGGAAGTTTGTTATACAACACATGATAACACTATCTAAGCTACCAGGTATTTATTCACAAATACAATCACAACACATTAAAGCTGTTATAGCTTCCTAGTAGATCAGATCGACATATCCAAGCTATTTGAAAGTTTTAACTAGCCCTGTTTATGTGATTATACCATTTCTGATTGACTTATGGCCCAATGTATTGGTTGTTGCCTAACTATTGTTATAAGTCCATTTGTGATATAGATTTTTAAACTGAAATACCCTTTTGATAACCGAATGTCTAATTCCTATAGTTGCCTTTAAGGGTAAGCACAGGAGTTTTGCTATTGAATAATATATATTGTGAAGGTTCACTCCTTTAAATGATTCCTTGTATATGGGTGCAAGTCGCCAAAATACACCAGCGATCTCCCCATTATATCACTCTACATGGCTTAAGGGGGCATTCTGGGAATATGAACGTCTGACACAAAAACCCATCATGCTATAAATAAACGAATATAACAAAACTCAATGTCATTAATTACAAAACAGAGCTTAAATCGTTTGATTTCATGATTCACAAAATGTTATGGGCTTTCTAAAGTAGGCGCAGTTATCACCAAGATGGCCGCCACTGGAAACTACCAATCCCATGATCCTTTAGTCCTCAGTAAAAGCTCCTTCCTCTTATCCTCTTCTCCCAGTGATGATTTAACAGACTTTCTTGCTCTGTTACCATAGTAGTGATGTATGTAACTGCCATCACTGAACATTGCTCCACTGAGATGGGTCTCAACACAACACTAGAGACACTGCAACCAACCGACTACGACCAAACGAAGTGGTGATCACATGACCTGCCCAGGCAGGTGCAGGACATGTAATGTGGAATGTGAAAAGCGGCCATCTTCTGTCCTGTGTCTGCTTCACGTGGAGGAAATCAACGGACTGATTAAAGGGACAGTAGCATTATAATTTTTCATTAGTGTATGTCAACAGCATTTTTCTGCTAAGGGGAGCAACATTTTCAATAACAACTAATTGCACATTATCTTATACTTTAACCCCTTCCTGACGCGCGCCGTACTAGTACGACGCGCGCCGGGTTCCGGTGCATGGAGAGGGCTCGCGGGCCGAGCTCTCTCCATAGCCGGTAAGTCTTTGCTGCATATTGCTAGCACCGATCGCGGTGGCTTCAAAAGGATTGCGGCGCATGGGCGCCGCCATTTTGTCACAGATCGTCGCTCCCCGATGACGTGACGGGGAGCGGAGATCCATTGCCATGGTACCCTCGGGTGTTCCGAATACCCGAGGCTACTTCGTGTTAACCCATGCATTACAATGTGCTAATTGCACATTGTAATGTATGAGGAGTAAAATCCACATATACTGACATACAGTAGTATGGCAGTATATGAAAGGATGAATCAGACTACCTAGGGTTAAAGTACCCTAGGGAGTCTGAAAAATAGTAAAAGTAAAAATAAAGAAAAGTTTAAAAAAAAAAATTATAATAAAAAAACCTAAATCCCCCCCCATTCCTAGAACTATATAAATATAAATAATAAACAGTAAAAATCATAAACACATTAGGTACCGCCGCATGTCCGATCTATCAAAATATTCACTGCGTTTAACCCCGTAATAGAAATAGCGTCCAAAGTCGAAATGGCATTTTTTTGTCCTTTGAGAAATATTAAACAATTATAAAAAGTGATCAAAAGGTCACCAGTCCCAAAAGATATAGCAATGAAAAACACATCAAAATTCGAAAAAATTACAAGCCCAACAATTCCGTACATCAAAAGACGAAAAAAGTATTGTAGCCCGAAGATGGCAAAATAAAAAAACTATATTTTGTACAGGGAGGTTTTAATTTGTTTTAAATGTATGAAAACATTATTAAACCTATACAAATATGGTATACACGTGATCGTACCGACCCAAAAGAATAAAGAGACATGTAATTTGGGACGCCTGATGAAAGCTGTTAAAATCCAAAACCCACAAAAAAGTTTTTTACCATTTTCACTGCATTTGGATTTTTTCCCGATTCCCAGGAAACGCCATGGAATATAAATGCCATCACATGAAGTGCATATTTGCAATTTGTGCCACAGAAAATAAGCAATAACACAGCTCGTATGTGGAAAAATAACAAAAAGTTATCGTTTTGAAGTTGGTGAGGAAAAAAACAAATGGAAGGAAAAAATAAAAAAGGCCAAATCGTTAAGGGTTAAGGACTCAGTGCTTATGTCTGGAATACCCATTAAAGTTGTGTCAGTATCTTTTCTTGCTACTTCCAAAAAACACCTTGAAAACCCAGAAAGGTGGTAAAAACTATACCTGAGTTCTAATGCACAATATTTGTGTGAATGATGGCTTGGACTTACTACTTCCGTGACTACATTATTGTTAAAAGGCATTGTCTTAAAGGCATTAAGACTTTAAAACAGGTGTGCACAACCTGCAGCGCGCAAAGCCATAAGTTGCAGACCTTACCCTCTTGCTGGGCAATTGAGCACTTGATCAGGGCCGGATTAAGGTTGGTGGAGGCCCTTGGGCGCAAAACCTGATGGAGGCCCCCACTAACTGTAGCGTACACACACGTCCTCCTGCTTCCTTTCCACTATCCCAGTAGTAACACAGCTACATACAGCCGCCTCACCCCAGTAACACAGCTACATACAGCTGCCTCACCCCAGTAACACAGCTACATACAGCCGCCTCGTCCCCAGTAACACAGCTACATACAGCCGTCTCATCCAAAGTAACACAGCTACATACAGCCGCCTCACCCCAGTAACACAGCTACATACAGCCGCCTCGTCCCCAGTAACACCGCTACATACAGCCGCCTCATCCCCAGTAACACCGCTACATACAGCCGCCTCACCCCAGTAACAAAGCTACAGGAAAATTTTAAACACAGTCAACCAAAATTTTTGTTTTAGTAGAAACCTTTTGCCTGTCTTCTTTTATGTTCTATAATTGTTTGACATTTCCATTTTTTTAAGGATCTGAGAAGGTTAAAGTTTTAGTAGCAACTTCTCAGATTTTAAAGATGATTTGAAAAATCCTACATTTTTAGTGACCAATCAGTTGGAAGTGCCCACAAAAGGCTTAAGTGCTATATACCCCCTAAGTAACACCATTATGAAACCCAACATATCAAATATTCAATTCAGCAGTGGGAAGTCTGTTAAACCTTAAATCTTTCATGGAAGCAACAAAAGCGGATTGGAAATTTTGAAATTTCAATTTTGAATAAAGATTATTTATTTAGATTTTTAAAGACCCCTAAAATGACACATCAGAAGGAAAGTGTAGGTAAATATACATCCTAAAATTTTGCCCTGCTTCTTACGAGTAAGGTCAAGACAAGACTGTGGATGTGACTGCTCTTTAGAGACAGTAATGTCCAGAACAGAGTGTGTGCCATGGGTTTTTGGGAAGGCCAATTTGGCTGCAAATATTTTTGGGTGCCACAGTGTAATTGAAGAGCCACTGAAGTAACAGTACAATAGAAAACTCCCAAAGATGCACCATTTGGGAAACTAGACCCCTCAAAAAATTAACCCCCAACATGGGACCAACCTTAATGCCAAAGTAAATGGTGCAGAGAAAAAAAACGCGGTTTATCTCAGAATTTTCATTTAGTGCATTTTCAGTCCACCATGCACTTAGACAAAAACCCAAAAATCAATCTCTGCGGTGTCCCGAAGTACGGCCTACCATACATGTGCCAATAATTGCAGGCTGGGACACGCAGGGCGGACAAGGGAAGGAGAAAAATTTCGCTTTTGAAGCACAGTGTTCACAAATTGGATTTGGAGTGCCAGGTCCTGTTTGCATGACGTGAGGGACACCCGAGAAATTAGAACATTCTGAAAACAGACCCTCAAGAAGAATTATACAAACCCCCCTAAAAGTATTCTGTGGGTTGTCCAGAGTACGCATATCACACAGCGCCAAAATTGACAGGGTAGGGACAAGGCAGGGCGAGAGGGGAAGGAGCGAACATGTTGCTTTTGGAGCACCCTTGTCACTAGAATGGGTTGGGGTGCCCCTGAGGTACCCAGTCACATAGAAACCCCCCGAGTTAGTGACCCCATTTTAGGAAAGAGCACCCCTCGAATTTACCTAGGGTTGTATCAAACATTTTAAACCCCTGAGATGCGGACAAATGTAATACAAAATGAAGGGGCAGTGTTAAAAATTGCCGTGTTTTCTCCAAATGTGCCAAGTAGGAAGAAATGTTCAGCCAACTCATGCACTGTGGATCAACACCCAAAAATATGTGGGTTATACAGGTATACAATGCCCCATGTGTAGCAACAGACTACATGCTGGGGACGCTGGCAGGCTGGAGAAGGGACAAGCAAAATCTAGCTTTTGGAGCCCCCTTTTCAACTAGACTGTTTGGGGTGCCCCTGAGGTACCAGTACAATAGAAAACCCCCGAGTAGTGACCGCATTTTAGGAAAGGGCAACCATCATAGCAATTTATTTGGTGTAGGAGCATTTTAACCCCTAAGATTCTGGATCAAAGTAACGCAAATTGAATGGTGAGAAGGCTTGCAATTTATTTATTTGTCATTGTAGTGTCAAAAAGTATTTTGCCAATTTCATGTATGGCAGACAAACCCCCAAAAATCCTCACGCAGGTTCTCTGCGTCTGTGGCAAAATCTACAAGATGGAGACAGGCAGGGATCGGAAGAGAGTGGCATGGGAAGAAGTACCGGAAATTTACCTTTTTTTGGCACCATAAAACATGTAGATGGCCCTTAGGGATGCAGTACAGTAGAAAACTCTGAGAATTGAGGGTCCCTACAAATCCCTCCATGAATAATCTAGGGTGAGTGAGCATTTTAACCCCACAGGGGAACCCAAGGATGATGCATAATGGATAGTGCTAGTACAAAATATCCATTATGTCATCTTTGCCCATCTCCTGCCAAGGGAGGACAAACATCCCAAGAATCAGGATATAACCTCTATCTTGTCCTTATACTAGGGCACTCAGGAGTCCCAGGCCACTTCAGCATTAATACAAAAGCGCCTTCGCGGGGGCGAAGCGCACAAATTAAACCTGCCGCTCTCCAAACCACCCCCCCCTTCGCCCTCCACATAACGGCTGCGCCTTCACACAAAGCCTGCACCTTCAAAAAATGCATGTCCACCACAGAATGTCTGCCCCGTCACGCTCGCCTACCCCTTCACGCTACGCCTACCCTTCATGCTACGTACCCCTTTACGCTACGACTACCCTTCACGGAACTCCTATAAATCCTCCACGATTTACTCCTTCTACTCCTCCACGATACTATTCATAACAGATCACCACTTGACGCGGTTGTGGGGATAGGGAAAAACGTAATCACCCGCATATCTAAACATTACAAATTACAACATAAAGGAAATTTTGAAGGCTCAAAAGTGTTTGAATAGGGAAATACGACGAAGCGGAGAGAGGTAGTTATATTGCACACCTGTCAAGGGCAGGAGTAGGTGGATATTCCACCACAATTCTATGGCCATTTGGACTACAGTATAGATCTTGTGTATAAGCCGCGTTTTAAGCACAAAAAATGTGCGGAAAACCTACCGGCTTATACACTAGTCAATTAAAAAATAAACTTAATACTCACCCTCCGGCGCCCGGATCCTTGGCGCGGCTCCCAGCGCCCCTCTCTCTCTTTTTCTTCTCTATTTCTTCTCTAGAGGCAGAGCGAGTCCATGCGGATACTGGCCGGATGGAGCACACATGATGCGGAGTGTAGCCATGCTGAACATGGACGCGACTCTGCGGCTATTACAGCAAAGAGAAGAAAGAAGATGCGCCGCGCGGGCGGATCAGGAGACGCGCAGAGATTCAGGGAGTGAGAATCGCCTGAGGGTGAGTATTGTTATTTTTTTTTTATGTGCTTGGCATTACAGGGGGTGGCTGGCTATATACTATATGGGGCTGGCTGTATACTACAGGGGGGCGGATGTATACTACACCTCAGATTATACTAAAGTCAATAGGTTTTCCCAGTTTTTGGTGGTAAAATTAGGGGTCTCGGCTTATACTCGGAGTCGGCTTATACCGCTGTGGATACGGTAACTCTATCCCGGTAGTATTTATATATCACACCGCACCGGGAGATCCCTGATCCCTGAGGAAGAGAGGAAGAACACACTAAGTTTGAACGTGTTTGTTTTAACCATACTGTATTGTGGTAGGTCACATATGAACCGTTACTTGGAGTGTGCATGAAACGCTTGCGTTGGCGGAACGGGAATGCTTCCATGTAAAACTGCTAATATCGCTTTTGTACATTATGTCTGCTGAATGGGGAATGAAGATACCTAACTTCTACGGGATACCTACTTTCCAAAAACTTAAAAAGGACTATAAGAAGGAAGTTTGTAGACACAAAAATGATAACACTATCTAAGCTACAGGTATTTATTCCAATACAATCAAACAATTAAGATGTTATAGCTTCTAGTAGATCAGATCGACATATCAAAGCTATTTGAAAGTTTTAATTAGTCCCTGTTAGTGATTATACATTTTATTGACTTATGGCCCCAAGTTGGTGTTGCCTAACTATTGTTCTAAGTTCATTTGTGATATAGATTTTTAAACGAAATACCCTTTTGATAAAAGAATGTCTACATTCTTATAGTTGCCTTAAGGGTAAGCACAGGTGTTTGCCTACTGAAAACCTATATATTGTGAAGGTTACACTCTTTTAAATGATTCATTGTCGATGGTTGCACGTCGCCAAAATACACCAGCGATCTTCCCCATTATATCCACTCTACATGGCTAAGGGGAATTCTGGGAATCATGAAAAGTCTGACACAAAAACCCATATGGCTATAAATAAAACCGAATATAACAAAACTCAAGTCATTAATTACAAAAACAGAGCGTAAATCGTTTGATTGCATGCTCACAAAATGTATGGGTTTCTAAAGTAGGCGCAGTTATCACAAAGATGGCGCCATGAAAATAACAATCCAGATCTTTCGTCCTCACGTAAAAGTCCTGTCCTCTTTCCTTCTCCCAGTGATCCTCCTCCTCCCCCTCTCGCCCTACTTACCTTCCTATCCCACCAACCCCACGTTCCATCACTCCTACTTCTTCCCACTCCCTCTCCCCCCCCCTTTCCCCCCCCCCCCTCACACGTCTCCCCCCCTTCAGTCCCTTAATCTTCCCTTCCTCAAACCCCCCCAATTCCTCCATTCTCCCTCCACACTCCGCTTCCCCTACCCGTCACCCCCCCCCTCCCTCCCCCGCACCCTTCTCTTTCACTACCCCGCCCTCATCCCCTCCATACTTCTCTCCCCCACATTTACCTCCCGAGCCACCCTCTCTAATCACCCCTTTCCTCCCCCTCACCAAATCTTCTATCCTTTACTCCTCTCGCTATCTATAACCCTCCACAATGATTTCACAGACTTATGCTCTGTTACCATAGTAGTGAGGTATGTAACTGCCATCACTGAACATTGCTACACTGAATGGGTGATCACACAACACTAGGACACTGCAACCAACCGACTACGACCAACGAAGTGTATGATCACCATGAACTGCCCATGGCAGGTGCAGGACATGTAATGTGAATGTGAAAAAGCGCCACTCTTCTGTCCTGTGTCTGCTTCACGTGGAGGAAATCACGGACTGAGTAAAGGGACAGTTAGCATTAAATTCTCATTAGTGTATGGCAACAGCATTTTTCTCGCTAAGGGGGAGCAACTTTTCCATAACACTAATTGCACATTATGCCTTATACTTTAACCCAGCTCCTGACGCGCGCCGTACTAGTACGAAGCTCGCCGGAGTTTCCGGTGCTGGAGAGGACTCGCGGGCCGAGTTATCCATAGCCGGTAAGTGTTGCCTGCATATTGATAGCACCGATCGCGGTGGCTTTCAAACGATTGAGGCGCATGGGACGCCGCCATTTGTCCAGATCGTCGCTCCACGATGACGTGCGGGAGCGAGAAATCCATTGCCTGGTACCCTCGGGTGAACTGTTCAGAAATAACGAGGTACTCGTGTTAAACATGCATTACCATGGCTAATGCAAATTGTAAGTATGCGGAGTAGGAAAATCCACAATACTGAACATACGTAGTATGGCAGTATATGAAAGGATGAATCGATACATAGGGTTAAAGTACCCTAGGGAGTTGAAAACTCGTAAAAGTAAAATAAGAAAAGTTTAAAAAAAAAAAATTATAATAAAAAACCTAAAACTTTAGATCCCCCCCCATTTCCCTAGAACGATATATATAAATAAAACAGTAAAAATCTAAAACACATTAGGTCCGCCGCATGTCCGATATATCAAATTAATAACGTTTCATGGTTTAACCCCGTAATGGAAAATAGCTCCAAAGTCGAAAATGGCATTTTTTGTCATTTTGAAAAATAGTAAAAACTTCATAAAAAAGTGATCAAGGTCACACAGTCCCAAAGGTTATAGCATGAAAACACCATCAAAATGTGCAAAAATTACACTACCCACAGTCCGTACACCAAAGTACAAAAGTTATTGGCGCCAGAAGATGGCAAAAAAAAAAAATATATTTGTACAGGAGGTTTAATTTTTTTTAAATGTATGATAAACATATAAAAAACCTAGACAAACGTTGGTTATCCATGTGATCGTACCGACCCAAGAATAAAGTAGACATGTCATTTGGGGAAGCAGATTGAAAGCGTAAAAATCCAAAACCCAAAGAAAAAGTTTGTCACCCATTTGCACTGCATTGGAATTTTTTCCCGATTCCCAGTACACGCCATGGAATATTTAAATCAATCACTATGAAGTGCAATGTTACACAGAAAAATAAGCCATAACAAAGCTCTTTATGTGAAAAAAATAAAAAAGTATAGATTTTGAAGTTTGGTGAGTGAAAAATGGGAAGTGAAAAAACTAAAAAAAAGGCCAATCATTAAGGGGTAGGACCACTTGTATATTAATTATGGCTTATTCCTGGAAGCCCATACAGTTGTGTCAGTATCTTTTCTTGCTACTTCAAAAAACACCCTTGACAACCCAGAAAGGTGGTAAAAACTAGACATGAGTTCTAATGACAATATTGTGGAATGATGGCTTGACTTACATTCGTGACATACATTATTGTTTAAAGTCATGTCTTAAAGGCATTAAGAACGTTAAAAAACAGGTGTTGCACAACCTGCAGCGCGCAAAGCCAAAGTTGCAGCCTTACCTCTTGACTGGGCAATTGAGCACTGATGCAGAAGCGGGGGAATCGTAATCATCTGCAAGTACTCTCTTTAGGGTCTCCATTATTATTGTCTGCTTGGGGTCTAAATTATGATTATTAAAAGTAGTTTTCATATTATTGTTGATCCGGAGGGGATACCATTATTGCTTGACTTCTCTGGGGTCCTGAGACTTTGGGGACGTATTTGTTGTCGGTCGGGTCTGCATATATTTGGTTTGGGGTCTGTATTAGCTATTCTAAGAGCAGTATTTGGATTTTTTGTAGCTTTTGGATTGTACTGTGCTCAAACTTTTTCTTTTTTACTGGTACATATTAGTTTAAAAAGTTTGTATTATTTTTTTTGTTGAAAGTGGGTGATAATGATTCAAAATGATGCCATGTACATTATGTAAAATGGTCAAATTTTTATACAGAGAACCGGATTTCAAGCCGATCATGGTCTTTTCTTGACTCTTGACAGGGAACGTTTTGGAGAAGAGGATTCTCTTACAGCGCATGGGACAACAGCAAAGCTCATGGTGTAGGGAGTCGAGGAGAGACACTACCACAGAGACAGCTTTTCCCTGCCTATGGGCAGCCTGAGTCACAAGAGCCATTATATGGTCTATTGCTGCACAAGGAAGTTGGCCAGAACATCAGCAGTGCCGATTAATGCTGTGGGTCCTTCATTCCACTTCTAGAACCATGCGAGTAAATGGGTCAGTACAAGGGGCACTGGCTGGAGGCAACCACTGGGGAAGTTTTTTATATGACATAAGGGCTGAGTGACAGCAAAAAGGATGAGGAAGTTTGCCGAACAGCAGGGGCAAGAGCAAGAGTTGCATTTTATTAGCCCCAGAAGTGGGGAAATGATGTTATTTCACCTCAACATCCCCCACATTGGGATAATGGAACAGGTACCCGGAGGCAATGTGAATCACAATGGTGGAAGAGTATTGACAACCACATTCCTGGTACTGAATGGGTCCTCTTGGATGTGGTTTGGGTCTCGGCTCAACACTACTGATAAGTACTCACTGATATAAAATCATGATGCCGGAAAAGTTTGTGCTAGTGTCAGGAACCAGACAAGAGTGGTACTCACGGGCTCAGGGTCCTCTCCTGCTAATCGAGGACCCGGATAAAGGAGTCCAGTGTAATGAAGGTATCAGAGAGTTGAGCAGTAATTTTTTTTGGTTGTGGTATGCATTCGGTGCTCCATTATTTTTTCTAAACTGTGTCTCCATTAAGTACTAGAAGCAGCAAACCCCAAATATCGTAAATCATAAATATGCCAAATGTAAACAAGTACATGTGTGTGGGGATATATGATTCTATATAAATTCACGGAATGGTTAGTATGATAGAAAATATAATAATTAGAATATTTGGAGTATTGAATTTGGGGCCTGTGCTATTCTAGTATTAAATGTTTTGTACTTTGCTTCTCTTTATGAGCATTTATAAACTGCTATTGTATCAATATTCTAACCTCAAGATAGATATTATATTGTTGTGATCTTTCAATGCAATTGTGGGTCAATTGGCAGGAAGGAGAGCTGGTTACTAGGATAGCACTCACTTCAATGTTGTGCGTCCTAGGTGTAATATATATTGAGTTTTTTCACCTTTTTAATTGTTTTATTGTACATTGTGTGGTATTATATGTTCTAGGAGTATATGTATGTAATATATATACCGAGATCCCGGCGTATAAGACGACCCCCCTACTTCATGTTAAAATATAGAGTTTAAGATATTCGCGTATAGACTACCCTTTCCAACGCTACAAACACGGTAAAATTAAAAAAAAAAAAGATTAGAATTTAACATGTCTTTTTGTAATTTAAATTCTTATGACATGCAGGTATATAGCAGGAAAACTTTCGCCTCATAAAAAATAAGGCAACAAACAACAACATTACCTATACCAGCAAGCCCCCAGTAGGTACAGCAAAGCCCCCAGTAGTATACAGCAGCCCTCAGTAGATACAGCACAGCCCCAGTAGTATACAGCACAGCCCAGCATTAAAAAAAAAAAAAAACTTAGATACTCACCCTCCGGTGGGCCACGATGTGCTGCGGCTGTCCCCATGTCCGCGGGCTCGTTTTCAGTGTTCCACGCCGGCTTCTTTTCTTCGCGGGCGCGCCATTGATCTTCCCGGCGGCGCCTTAGTAGACGCGCCGCTGCTGACGTCATACTAGGCGCAGTCCCCAGGAAAAGCATGGCGGCGGCCAGCAGAAGAAAGAAGACGGAGGGAAGACTGAAGACGAGCGGAGGCAGAATCGGTCACAGGAGGGTGAGTATGCACCCATGAAGCCGCTATCTTTTTGAGGCTGCCGACGAGTTGCCGGCAGCATCGCTGTGAAACACCGCAATCGGTGATAGCCGATCGCGGGTGTTACCGGTAAGCGTTGATGCAATATGCAGCAAAGACTTACCGGCATTGATAGAGAGGGCTCAGCCGTGAGCCCTCTCCATGCACCGGGACCCGACCGCCGCCGTGAATACACGGCGGGGGCGGTCGGGGGATTACGGAGATAGACGACCCAGAGAAGAAGAGATTTATCTGTCTTCAAAAGTTGTCTGATACGCCGGAATATACGGTAGATGAAATGAGTAAACCTTCATTCAGATGTTTTGATATTTTGGAGAGGGTCAGTTGTGAAAACATTTTCTAATATTACTTCCTTAACAAATTATTAGGCAACATTCCCACTACAGTATGGGGAACTTATATACGGAGATTAGTAACCCTATACATTCTAGGGCATCGAGGAGCCCTACGGGGAGCGGTACGGGAGCAGCACACGTACGGCCAGTACGCTCGTAGCCGGAAGATTAGGACCTGTCATATCTTGTCCCGTATGACGGCGCAGCGGCCTATATGCTATGGAGAGGCCGGGGGTAGGTGCGCGCACAGCCTCTCCTCTCCCCGCGCGCCGTGTGCCGCTGTGCGACGGTGCGGCGGCGCACACGCAGTGGCATGAAGCCTTAGTTTGTAAAGTAAACAGGCTGTAAAGTGGCCCCTAGTTACAATTTACTTTTCTATGTTGCTAGGGCAAATCTGTCTTCAGGCTGACGACAGATCTCTCCTTTCTCTCCTGTTTTCTTCACAAGCTGGGGGTTTAACCTTTTCTCTCTTCCCTGGATGCAGTTATGTTTGAGATAATTTCAAACATCTAGCTGAAAGTGATTCAGTTACCAGAGTTGTTTAACCAAAACACAGGAGATTCGATGAGCCATGCAGGCCTTCATAGACCACACAATGTACAGGGGAATACGATCTCTATGGGAGGGAGTTAGCTTGATTTTTTTTTTTACAAACAAAGCCGAATTTGTTAATAACGTGGATTAGAACAAATGTTCACTACGCCTCCAATAACAATATAAAATTTTTTTCAAATGATGGTTATGCTTTAAAACAATGATTTTAATCTTCTATTAGCCTGAACACAATAAATACGCATGTGTATACGGGAAAGGATCCAAACATGTGTTGTGGCAAACAAAACACACATTTAAATGAAACATTATGACAAGGAAAAACAAATAATTTTAATAAACAAAAATATTTTTAGTTAACCCTTCCGCTGAACGTGACGGGATATATCCGCCACGGACGCTGAGGTTTATGAAGAAGGCCTCAGGGCTTGAGCTTCTCATAAAGTGATGGGCTTGCTTGATACGCAGCAAAGGAACATCGCTATCACCCGCGGTCGGTGCTTGACCGATCGGGGTGTTGAAACTTCTTTGCCGCGGCAAGTCGCGGCGGCATTCTAAAAGTTGGCGCGCGTGGCGCCGCCATCTACTCCGACGCCGCTCCCACCGAACGTCATCGGGGGGCGCGAATCGGTTGCATGGTAGCCTCGGGTCTGAGTTGGGACCCGAGGATTACATGGCTTGCTGCACATGCATTACACTGAGCTGTGGCTAATTGTAATGATTATAGTGTGCAGAAATGCATATAGTGCGATACAGTAGTATTTGCAGTATATGGCAGGAGCGATCAGACCAATCTAGGGTTACTGTCCCCTAGAGGGTCTACGAAACAGTGGAAAAAAAGCGAAAAAAAAAAGTTTAAAAATGTAAAAAAAAATAATAAAAATTAACAGTTCAATCCACACCCCTTTCCCAGAATGAATATAAAATATAATAAATAGTAACATCACAGACCACATTAGAATCGCCGCGTCCAAATTGAACGATCTACAAAATATAAAACGGTAGGGCAGGCGGTGACCTCCGGAACGGCAATGGCGCCACATTCCGAAATGCGACTTTTACACATTTTAGATGACATAAAAAAGGAATAAAAAATGATCCAATGTTGCACAGTCCTCAAAATGGTAGCAATGAGAACGTCGCTCATTCGCAAAAAATGCCCCTCACAATCTCCATGCGCCAAAAGTATGAAAAAAGTATTAGAAGTAGAAGATGGCAAAAAATTTTTTTCTTTTTTGTACACATTCGTTTAATTTGGAAAATTTATTAAAACGCAATATAAAACATATAAAGTGGTATCACCGCGATGTACCGAACCAAAGGGGAAAAATAAGTAGGCGTGTTATTTGGAGCGAAGAGTGAAAGTCGTAAAAACTGAGCCCACAAAGAAAAATTGGACGCACATGCAGTTTTTTTCAATTTTTCCACATTTGGAATTTTTTGCGGCTTCCCACTACATGGCATGGGAATAAACATAACCTCATGGAAAGTAAAAAGTTGTTACGCACAAAATAAGCCCTCACCACAGCTCTGGACACGGAAAAATGAAAAAGTTATGGATGTTGAAGATGGAGAGCGAGAAATCAGCGAAAATACCTGCGTCTTAAGGGGTACTAAAACTTTTCATTCTGGCTCAAAACAATTTCCTTGATGTCTTTATGTCCTGGTTCTTAGAGATATATTATAGGAGTTGAAGAGGAGTAAAAACAGTGTGTAGTAAGGAAACAATCTTATTCATGAGCATTGACGCTCCTTTAGATGGGATCATATATTTAGCTGTTAATGTCCCATAAAATGCCCCCACAACAGTAAGATGAGAACTGCAGGTAGAAAAGGCTTTGTGTTTGCCAGTGGTAGATGGTATCTTCATTATAGTGCTGAAGATATGCACATAGGATACAATGATAAAACTACAGGGAATAATAAATAATGGCAAAGCAAAGAGAAAGACTTCAAGTTCTACAGTAGAAGTGTCTGAGCAGGAAAGCTTCTGCAGAGGAAGAACGCTACAGTAGAAATGGTCAATGATATTGTCATGACAATAATCAAAGTTTCCTATAGGGACAACTGCTGACAAATTGACAGTAAAACCCACCAACCATGGTCCTACTGAAAGATATATCTGGTACTTCATATCCATGATACTAGAGTATCTAAGGGGGTTGCAGATGGCCAAGTATCTATCATAGGACATCACTGACAGAAGAAAACATTCAGTAATGATTGTGCCACTATAGAAGTATAATTGAGAGATGCATTCAAAAAAAGTAATTATTTTCCCTCCCAGAAGAATGGCATTGAGCATGTTGGGGACAATGGTTGTAGAAATGACAAGATCACAGGAGGAAAGATGACAGAGGAAGTAATACATGGGGGTCTGGAGCCGGACATTGGTGGAAATTAGGATGATGATGAGAAGGTTTCCCACAACTGTTAAAAAAAAGATGGTCAAGAAAAGAATGAAGAGTAGAATACTGAAGCTGTGGAAGTTTCCGAAACCCAATAGAATGAATTCTGTCACTCTTGTTTGGTTCATTGTAGACACTTGATTATAAAGACCTTTAGTTTGAAACATAAAAGGGAAGTTCAATCTAGTTTGAGTAAAGACACAAGGGGAACATTTATTATCTGTTTATCAGGGTTTTTTTGACAATCCCAAAACTTGCAAAACAGTTTTTAAGAGGGTGGGTGAGGAGCATCCTGAAGATCATGGATGTTACATCCCAATACATTTAATACTGATTATACCACAAAACAGGCCTATGTAACCTTTCAAATCTTCCTAAGCTTTTAACTGGAGTAAATTTTTCTGGTACATCCTGAGACGTAGTACACTTTGCAATTTGATACAAGCAAAACACAGATGTATATCTTCTATACTGTACAAAACATTGTCTGAGAATTGGTCACTTTGTATCCTGTTGAAGTTTTCATCAGGTCCATAAACTGTAGCTAGTAAAGGTGGTCATGATTAACAATTACACTCAGGATCGGACCGATGTAGTTGTTGATGATGACCATCATCATGATCATGACCGCCTATTAGCCCTGCCCCGCTGACTATGGTGGGACTCAAACTCTATCTGTGTCCGGACAGCTAGAGTTGAATAACAGGATGGTGCATATTGCTATTAGCTCTCTGCATCATCACTGTTATCCTGTAGGTGTGAGGGAGGCAGAGGCGGAGTGAAGATGCCATCATCTGCCGGCATCAGTATGAGGAGAGCTGCTGGGGAAAGGGGACAGGAGAGTAAGCGTGTTTATTTATTTTAAATTCATTTGAAACATGAAAAACAGGACGAGGAGGTGGGCCACAATATGGGGAGTATAAGAGAGGGTCCACAATATGGAGGGAGGCATAAGAGGAGGTGGGCAATATGGAGGGATATGAGAGAGGGCCCACAATATGTGAGGGTACAAAAGGGAACCCACAATATGGTGGGATATGAGAGGGGGCCCATAATTTACGGGGATATGAGAGGGAGCCTACATAATGGGGGGATGTGAGAGAGGGCCCACATTATAGGGGGATATGAGAGGGGGCCCACATTATGCAATGGATATAAGAAGGGGCTTACATTATGGTGGTATCAGAAGATCCAAAATATGGGTCAAATGAGAGGGGGCTACATTATAAGGGAGAGATGAGATGGGACACAATATTAGGAGCAGATCAGAGGCCACAATATGAAAATTAGATGAGGGGTAAATATGTAGAGATGAGGAACCACAGTATGAGGAGGAAATGAGAGGACACAATATCAAGGGGAGATGAGAGAAGTAACAATATGAGGAGGAAATGAGAGTCCATAATATAAGGTGGAGATAAGAGGTGGACACAATATGAGGGGGAGATGAGAGGAGGCCACAATATGAGGCGGAGATGAGGGGGCACAAAATGAAAGGGAGATGAGGAACCACAATATGAGGGGGAGATCAGAGGCCACAATATGACGGTTCACTCGGGTTTGGTTCATTGTAGACACTTGATTATAAAGACCCTTTAGTTTGAACATAAAAAGGGAAAGTTTCAAAATCTGTTTGCAGTAAAGCGAAACAAAGGGGAAAAATATCGTTTATTTTTTATCAGGGGTTTTTTTTTGACAAATCCCAAAACCTTGCAAAAAACAGTTTTTTTAAGAGGGTGGGTGAGAGTCCATCCTGAAAGATCAAGGACGTTCATCCCATACATTTACATGATTGATTGGATATAATACAAAGATCATATGTACCCTTCTAAAAATCTTCCTAAGCTTTAACTGGAGTAAAATTTTTTTTTTCTTACATCCTGAGAGACGTAAGGAAATTTGCAATTTGATACAAGCAAAACACAGATGTATAATCTTCTACTGTACCAAACATTGTCTGAGAATTGGTCACTTTGTATCCTGTGAAGTTTTCATCAGGTTTCCATAAACTTGTACTAGTAACGGTGTGGTCAAGGATCTAAACAACTTACACTCCAGGGTCGGGACCGATGTAGTTTTTTGTTGATGATGACCATATCATGAAATCATGACGCGCCTATTAGCCAGACCCCGCCCCGCTGACTATGGTGGAACTCAAACTCTATCTGTGTCGCGGACAGCTAGAGTGAATAACAGGAATGGTGCATATTGCATAGCTCCTCTGCATCATCTCGTTGACTCCTGTAGGTGTGACGGGAGGCAGAGGCGGAGTTGAAGATGCCATCATCTGGCAACGGCATCAGTATGGAGAGGGCCCACTTCCTTTTTTTTTTTTTTTTTTTTTTTTTTTTTTTTTCTTTTTTTTTTTTTTCTGGGAAAGGGGACAGGAGAGTAATCGTGTTTATTTATTTTAAATTATTTTGAAAAACATGAAAAACAGGACGGACAGGATAGGAAAAATTGGGGGTATAGAGATGGGTCCCATATGGCAGGGAAGGCATAAGAGGAGGTGGGCCAATATGGAGGGATATGAAGAGGGCCACAATAGTGAGGTACAAACGGGAACCCACATATGGTGGGATATGAGAGGGGGCCCATATTTACGGGGGATATGAGAGGAGCCTCATACATGGGGGGATGTTTGGTGAGAGGGCCACACATTATAGGGGTATGAGAGGGGGACCCAACAATTGCAATGGATAAAGCAGGGGGTACACTTATGGTGGTATAGAAGATCCAAATCTGGGTCAAATGGGGGGCTACATTATAAAACGGGAAGATAGAGTGGACACAAATATAGGAGCAGATAGAGAGAGCCCACATATGAAAATAGACGTGAGGGGCAAATATGTAGAAGAGATAGGAACCACAGTATAGGAGGAATGAAAGAGGAACACATACAAGGAGGAGATGAGAGAAGTAACATTAGGGAGGAGAAATGAGGTCCATAATATAAGGTGGGATAAAGGTGTGACACAACTATGAGGCGGGAGATGAGAGGGAGGGCCACAATATGGGCGGAGATGGATGGGGCACACAAAATGAAAGGAGATGAGGAACCAAAACAATATGAAGGGGAGATCAGAGTCCAAAGTATGGAAGGGGGGGTTGAGAGAGGTCACAAGCATGAGTTGGGAGAGGAGAGGTTCACAATATGAGGGAACAAAGGGGTTTGAAAGGAAGGCCCAATATGAGGGGGATGAGTGGAGGCCACACCTTAGTGAGGGGGAATGAGAGGGTCCACCGCCCCATGAGTGGGGCGAAGGAGAGGGTCAGGTCACAATATGAGGGAACAGTGAAAGGAGGCCACAATATGAGGGGAACTGAGAAGAGCCACAATATTGAGGGGAATTACAGTGGCCACAATATGAGGGGGAGATTAGAGAAGCCACAATATGGGGGGGATGAGTTAAGAGAATGCACAAAATGAGGGGAAGATGAGAGGGGCCATAATATGAGGAGGAGATAAGAAGTCACAATAACAGGGTTAGATGAGGGGCCACAATATGAAAGGGAGATCAGGATACACAATATGAGGAGGAGATGAGGGCATACACTATGAGGGGGAGATGAGGGGCCACAATTTGAGGAGGAAGTAAGAAGTCACAATATGAGGAGAAGATGAGAGGAGGCCACAGTATGAAGGGAGAATGAGAGGAGGCCACAATATGAAGGGAGAATGAGAGGAGGCCACAATATGTGGGGGAAATGAGAGAGGTCACAATATCAGGGGAGAATGACTGGGGCAACAACATGAGGGGGATATGAGAGAAGCCACAATATGAGGGGGAAATGAGAGAAGCTACAATGTGAGCAGGAGAGGAGGCCACAATATGAGGAGGGGGATGAGAGGAGGCCACAATATGAAGGAGAGATGAGGGGCCACAATATGAGGGGGAGATTAGGAACTACAATATGAGGGAGAGATTAGAGATCAAAATATGAGGCAGGAATGGGCAGAGGCCACAATATAAGGGGGAATGAGAGATGTCACAACATGAGGGGAAGATGAGGGGCCACAATATGAGGGGGAGATGAGGGTACATATTATTAGGGGTAGATGAGGGGCCACAATATGAGGGGAGATGAGGGGCCACAATATGAGGGGAGATGAGAGGGCCCACAATATGAGGAGGACATGAGAGAAGCAACAATATGAGAAGGATATGAAGCTATAATGTAAGCAGGAGAGGAGAGGAGACCACAATATGAGGAGGGGGATGAGAGGTGGCCACATTATGAGAGGGAGATGAGGGACTACAATATGAAGGGGTTAAGAGGTTAAAATATGAGGGGCAAATGAGAGAGGTCACAATATGAGAGGGAGGTGAGGTGTCACAATATGAGGCGGGAATGAAGAAGCCACAAAATGAGGAAGAAATGAGAGAAGCCACAATATAAAGGGGAAATGAGAGAAGCCACAATATAAGGAGGAGATCAGAGGAGGACACAATATAAGGAGGAGATGAGAGGAGGCCATAATATGTGGGGGAGATGAGAGGAGGCCACAATATGAGGGGGAGATATGAGGAGGAGATGAGGGACCAGAATATGAAGAGGAGATTAGGGGGTACAATATGAGGTGGGAATGAGAGGGGCCACAATATGAGATTTGGCACATGAGAGAAGCCACAATATAAAGGTTAAATGAGATAAGCCACAATATAAGGAGGAGATGAGAGGAGGCACAATATACGGGGGAGATGAGGCCACAATATGAGGGGGAGATAAGGGGCCGCGATATGAGTGGGAGATGGATGGTCACAATGTTAGGCGGGAATGAGAGGAGACCACAATATGAGGGGAATTGAGAGAGGTCACAATATCAGTTGGAGATGAGGGGCCACAATATGAGGGGAACATGAAAGGCAAGGAAATGAGTGGGAAGTGAGAGGTCACAAAATGTTGGGAACATGAGGGCCCACAATATGAGGGGAAAATCAGGGTCCACAATATGAGGGGGATTGAGAGGAGGCCACAATATGAGGGGTAATGAGAGGGGCCTTATAAGAGGCAGAGATGATTGATCACATTATGTGTTTGCTTGTGTTTTAAAATAAATTGCAAAACGCATCTCAAAATAAATCCATGTTTTTACTATCATTAATACGGATGTGTTTTGTGATACATTTTACCTCATGCTTTTGCTATGCCTTTCAAAACACAATGAAAACACATTCTATAAATGTGACCTTAAAATATATATGTAGCATTTACATGTAAAGGTAGGTGGGTCCCCAGGATCGATTTTCATTGGTTTTATAGGCTCCCCAGTCCGCCCCTGAATACACTTAAGGACACTGTTATCTGTCTCAAGCCCCTTTATTATGGGGCCAGAAAGCGATGTGTGCACACCCCTTACACCTATATGAATTTTGTAGCTTGAAGCATCGTGAGATGACTTTGTGGAATTGTGTCCAGGCTTGACAATGAAAGGTCAGCAGATCATATTCACAGCTAAATAAACACACCTCTATATTTATGTCTGCATATATTCTATTCACTGGTATCAAGATGCAAAGAGCTGGCTAGGTGGGGAGATTTGGCACATACCTTTCAAAAACATGTTCCAGACAACCCAGTCAAAGGCCTCCGTCACACAGAAATTCTTGGTCTCTAGAAACGGACCCAAAGGCTGCTCAGATTCCACCCACTGAGCACATTGGTACCGTATATAGCTGGACAAAGTAAAAATCCTGTGCAGTTGTGCAAGCACAGCCAGTGCTTCAAGATTGCAGCTGTGGTTATAAACAAGGAGAACCTTGGCTTTAACTGTGTACTGATGGTTATGTTGCATATGTACAAGTGGAAAATAACCTACACAATTTATGGTTACAGGAAGAGATTGCACTATAAAGGTCTCATTTTGGGTGGTCTCGCTGAAATTGTATATACCACTGTGCATCATAAATTACCAATACAGAAACCAACTACTACATTCAGACAGTAACTAATAAAGACCCTAATCTAATCAATAAATAATAATTCAGTACCCAGAACTGACCATAAATACATACAAGAAATAATATAGACCCTAGGGCAGACAATAATAATGGAGACCCCCAGAGCAGATACTAATAATGGAGACCCCAGAGCATAATAATAAAGCACATAGCCAACATGAATTATGGAGACCACCCAGAGCAGATAATAATAATGGAGACACTTTTTTTCCACTCATAATAGAGACCCTAGGGCAGATAATAATATTGGAGAACCCATTGCAGATGATAATAATATTGGAGACCCCACAGCAGATGATAATAACATTGGAGACCCCGAAGCACAAAAAAAGTATTCCCCTCTGTTCTGAGTGAAGTTGGTCCCCCCACCTTATTCAAATCAAACAAAATTGGTGTCAAACGTTTGTGCTACGTTTGTGCTGGTTTGTGCAGCAGAAATTTTCATTTGTGCCGCTATCATATTTAATATATTAATACTTTTTTGCAGAGGTCTTCAGAGTTCATTTCTTCCAAAGTACAATGTGTTTTCTAGCTCCCCCTGGTGATCAAGCCAGGGAAGTGTCACTAGGTTTGCTTTTTACCAGTTCATCCTAAACACCTCAAACACCTGAACATACCTTAAAAATGATAGCAGTCAAATCTTAAATTCTAATTGGATTGGGTTTGTGTAGTTCAATAACAGAGCACGGCGTCAATCCACAACTAATTTGTCACTTGTAACACCATCCTGGGCTTCCATTCTTATATAGGCCACACACAGACATATTGGTGCACACATTACATTCAAGGGGCACATATTCACAGGCAACAAGGAACCTTCCTCAACAGTCAAAGTACGGCTATGGGGCTTGTTACTAAAGGATCCACAGCTGCAATCTCGGCGGAATTTTCCAACGTTTTTCGGGTTTTGTGCGTCTGTGACAGATATTTACACAGGGGATTGTGCGCACATGATCGGTTTTTTGTCGGTTTTTGTTACCGAAATTGGGGGGGGGGGTCGCCGCCGCGGACGCTCCACAAACTGATTCGGAAAGTGCAGGATGTCTAGCATTCAAATGATGTCGCAAACAATGCCACTTACATGCCCAGGAAAGGAAGGAAGTGAACTCCTGTCGGACATGAGTGGGCAACGCGACACAATCTTAGTGAATCAGGTTAAGGGAATCAGTTATGCCTCAATGCTATACTCCAGTCTCGGGACAAAGTGCTTTTTTTTGTGAAACGGCTCCAGACGGGTAAAGGTAAATTGTGCCCTACTAAAGGTCTATTAGGTGGAAAAATGACATTTTTCCATTATGGTGATGTTTTAAATGTTTACCAAAAAGTTTCTTGACATTATTTAATGTAACAGTATTAATGTCAATTAAAACTCTAAAGTTTGGCTTAAAGTTTCCAGGGGATAAGTTTTAGGTGTCAATGAGTAAATAAACTCTCCCCTGCATACTACTCCCAGCCAGCAAAGCAAAAGACAATAAAGAGGGTTGATAGCCTAACTGCTAATTTGCTGCTGCTGCTGGTGACCTGCAGTCAGAGGGTAAGTACTAGACATCATTCTTTATAGATTTGTATTTCTTATGTATATTTATTCTGAGTTGTCAGCAGGAACCTCCAGTCTTCATAATGGTGTTTCTTATTTTTAAAATGTTAAATAGAAAAAACACTTTGTGTAGCAATTTTTAGCATGTTTCTTTAATAATTGTTTGCCCTATTGTTTCTTTTTCAGTCAGTTTGCTTATACATTTGTGTATGTAACAGAATGACCCACAAAAAACGGTGTTAATATCAACTTTCAGTTAGAGGGCGAGATTGGGAGGCAACTTGATCTAGACGTACATTTTCACTTTTTAAGCAGCAACACTTTTGCAAAATTTTATAACGAAAAGTATCTTGCAATTATTTTTTTACATACATTTGTTGCTCTTTTTGTCTTTGCAGTCTGCATGGTTTCTCATACAAGTGTATATAATGTAATAATGATTCTTTATTGCTGACATAGTTAAAAAAACTACTTTAATATTTAAGTGAAGTTTGAGACGCATGGCCATGACCCCTTAACACGAGGGCAGTGTTAGTTTGGGGATCTCAATTTACTAGATTATGTTTTCCAACTCTTAAGGATGTGTTTGCTCGTGCTCATCAATCTGAATAGCCAAAGTCCCCTTAATTGGTGAGATTGATGCTTCTTCCCTTTTTTTCCTTATTTGCTAATTAACAAATATAAACTTTTTTTTATTCCTTTACTTTCTTTTACCTGTAGTGTATTAGCAGGGAAAGGGTCCTCTTAGGGGGGATGCTGTTATGGCCCCTGACGACTTACTAGAACTCAGAAAGCATACTTGTGGGGATGGTGGGTGACTATAAAAGTGAACAGGGCTCAACATTTATGGGACTATCAAAGAGTTTACATGAAGACAGAGACCACTGTCAGCTCTGGTTTAATTGCGCATATGTGTAATGCAAATGGCACTGCATAGTATACAGGTTTTACTGTCAGATAAATGCTGGATTCATATGAAGGTTATTGAGCTCATCTGATGATACATTCCCTATATGAGTCATTAATGTTTTATAATGTCTGTTCTTGCCATTACGCCTTTTTTTCTGTTTTTTTTACAAAGACATTTTGATATTTCAATATTCCATCATATATGTTCATTATGCTGTGCACAATGATTAATATTATTTTTCTGTCTAGAAAAAATAAACCATTGAAATGTGCCCCCTCCTTTCGACGGATGGTAATACATGTGGATTTTACCAAATATCCCATAACCAATAACAGACACTCTAGTTGGTGCAGGAACCCGGGATAGATTCACCATACAGATCCTCTCCTGGCACTTTTGCTCGGTTATTCAGGTTGGCAATGCTACCAGCATCAGGCCCAAAACAGAGCACATGAGGAGTCACCCCAGGTAGCAGTTATACTGAAGTAAGTAAAGTACAGTAATGTACACACCATCCTATGTTCCTACCTCCTGCTTGGTGTGTCATTCCGCTAAGTTCCTGAATCCTGCGATCATAAAAAGCATTACAATGTAGTGCAGAGTGGCACAAAGGATCTTTGAGAAGAAGTTGAAAGTGGCAACCAGAGGTAAAACAGATACCGCAAGTGAGTTTGCCCCCCACTTTTCAAAATCAACAAAATTGGTTGTAAAACGTTTTGTGGGCTTATGTCCGTTGTGGTGGTTTGTGTCTCAGAAATCTTCATTTTCGCCTGGGCTAATCGTTTGTTTTTTAAATATTTTATGATGTTTCCAGGGAGGTCATTCAGAGGTCAAACCAGCCACCGCTCCCACATTGCCCAAATCAAAACAAAATCGTACAATTCTGCTACACTTTGTGCTGGGTTTGTGGCTCTCAAGTTTGTTTGGTTTGTCTGTTTTTGTTTTGAATATATGAAATAACAAAAAAATTAAAGTTCAAAACTTCAACCAGCACCCCCCCACTAATTAACCGAATCAAACAAAATGGTGCCAAACGTTAGTGCTTCAATTTTTGCTGGTTGTGCAGCAAAAAAAATTTTCATTTATGATGCTTTTTTGTTTTGGTCCAGGATTGACAATGAAAGGTCAGCAGATCATATTCCACAGCTAAATCAACACACTCTATATTTATGTCTGCATATATTATTCACTGGTTATCAAGATGCAAAGCTGGATAGGTGGGGAGAGATTTGGCACATACCTTCAAAAAACATGTTCCAGACAACCCAGTAGTTCAAAGGCCTCCGTCACACAGAAATTCTGGGTCTCTAGAAACGGACCCAAAGGCTGCCTCAGATTCCACCCACTGAGCACAATTGGTCCGTATGTAGCTGGACAAAGTAAAAATTCCTGTGCAGGTTTGTGCAAGCACAGCCGTGCTTCAAGATGCAGCTGTGTGGTTATAAACAAGGAGGAGAACCCTTGGCTTTATGTTAATGTGTACTGTGGTTATGTTGCAGATGTTACAAGGGAAAATAACCTACACAATTTATGGTTACAGGAAGGAGATTTGCCTAAAAGGTTCATTTTGGGTGGTTCGCTGAATTGTATATACCAATGGCATCATAATTACCCAATACAGAAACCAACTACTACATTCAGACCCCAGGTTTAACAAAAAAACTAATAAAGACCCTAATCTAATCAAAAATATAATTCAGTACCCAGAACTGACCATAAATACAACAAGAAATAATATAGACCTAGGGCAGACAGAATAATGGAGACCCCCAGAGCAGATTACTAATAATGGAGGACCCCAGGCATAATAATAAAGCACAAGCCCAACTATGAATTATGGAGACCACCCAGAGCAGATACTAATAATGGAGACACCTTTTTTTCCACTCATTAATAGAGGACCCTAGGGCAGATTAATAATGATTGGCGAACCCATTGCAGATTGATAATACTATGGAGACCAACATGCAGATGATAGATAACATGGAACCCGAAGCACAAAAAAAGTATTCCCCTAGTCTGCGTGAAGTTGGTCCCAACCTTATTCAAATCAAACAAAATTGGTGTCAAACGTTTGTGCCTTAGTTGTGTGGTTGTGCAGCAGAAATTTTCATTTGTGCCGCTATCATTATTTAATTATTATACTTTTTTGCAGAGGTCTCAGAGAGTTATCTTCCAAAGTACAATTGTGTTTTCTAGCTCACTGTGATCAAGCCAGGGAAGTGGTCACTAGGTTTGCTTTTTACCGTTCATTACTAAACACCTCAAACACATGAACAATACCTTAAAAATGATGAGCATATAAATTAAAATTTTGTGCACAAACCAGCAACAAATTGAAGCACTAACGTTGGCACCAGTTTGTTTGATTCGGTAATGTGGGGGTGGTTGAAGTTTTGAACTTAATTTTTTGTTCATTTCATATATTCAAAACAAAAACAGACAAACAAACAATTGAGAGCAACAACCCAGCACAAAGGTAGCAGATTGTACGATTTGTTTGATTTGGCATGTGGGGGGGGTGGTTGAACCTCTAATGACCTCTGGAAACATCATAAAATTTAAAACCGATTAGCGGCACAAATGAAGATTTCTGAGACACAAACCAGCCAAACGGACATAGCCACAAACGTTTACACCAATTTTGTTGAATTTAAAAGTGGCGGGGCAACTCACTCAGGTATCTGTTTTACCTCTGTGCCACTTTCAACATTCTTCTCAGATCTTTGTGCCACTCTGCACTACATTGTAATGCTTCTTGTATGCGCAGGATTAAGGAATTGAGCAGGATGACACACCAGAGCAGGAGGAGGACATAGGATGGTGTGTACTTACTGTACTTTACTTACTTCAAGTATAATGCTACCTGGGGTGACCTCTCATGGCTCTGTTTTGGGCCTGATGCTGGTAGCATTGCCAACCTGAATAACCAGAGCAAAAGTGCCAGGAGAGGATCTGTATGGTGAATCTATCCCGGGTCCTGCACCAACTAGGTTCTGGATTGGTTTATGGGATATTTGGTTAAAACCCACATGATATTACCATCCGGAAGGAGGGGGCACATCAATGGTTTATTTTTCTAGACAGAAAAATAATATTTCATTGTGCACAGCAGTAAGAACATATATGATGGATATGAAATATCAAAATGTCTGTAAAAAAAACAGAAAAAAGGCGTAATGGCAAGCCAGACATTATAAAACTATTAATGATCATATAGGGATGTATCAGTCAGATGAAGCTCAATAACCTCATATGAATCCAGCATTTATCTGCAGTAAAACCCTGTAGTACTATGCAGATGCCCATTTGCTACACTGCCAATAACCAGAGCTGAACATCCTGTCCATGTAAACTCTTTGATGTCACATTAAATGTTGAGCCCCTGTTCCTTATTCACCACCCATCCCCACAGTATGCTTTCTGAGTTCTAGTAAGTCGTCAGGGGCCATAACAAGACCCCCTAAGAGGGAACACTTTCCCTCATTAATAACTACAGGTAAAAGAAAGTAAAGGGAATAAAAAAACGTTATATTTGTTAAAATTAGCAAATAAGGGAAAAAAGGGAGAAGCATCAATCTTCAAATTAGGGGACTTTGGCTATTCAGATTGTAGAGCACGGCAAACACATCTTAAGAGTGGAAAACAAATCTAGGTAAATGAGAATCCCAAAAAACTGCCCTCTTGTTAAGGGGCATGGCCATGCGTCTCACTTCAACTTAAATATTAAAGTAGTTTACTCTGTCAGCAATAAAGAATCATATTACATATTACATTGTATGAGAAACCATGCAGGACTGCAAAGACAAAAGAGCAACAAATGTATGTAAAAAAAAATATTGCAAGTATACATTTTATATAATGTTGCAAAAGTGTTGCTGTTAAAAGTGAAAATGTACGCTAGATCAAGGTGCTCCCATCTGCCTCTACTGACAAGTGATATTACCGTTGTTGTCATTACGTACATACACAATGTATAAGCAAACTGACTGAAAAAGAAACAAAGGGCAACAAATTGATTAAAGAAACATGCGTAAAATGCTACAAAAAGTGT
The DNA here is from genome assembly GCA_019512145.1 of Engystomops pustulosus. NCBI lineage: Eukaryota > Metazoa > Chordata > Amphibia > Anura > Leptodactylidae > Engystomops > Engystomops pustulosus. The sequence goes on along the minus strand of CM033646.1, from coordinate 26,475,916 downwards.
TTTATCTTTAAAAAAGAGAACATTATGAAAGACTGGAGGTCTGCTGACAAAAACATCAGGAAATAAATAATACATAAGAAATTACCAATCTATAAAGAATGATGTCTAGTAACTTACCCTCTGACTGCAGTCACAGCAGAGCAGCAATTAGCAGTGGTATCACCTTTTATTGTCTGCTTTGTGCTGGGAGTAGTAATCAGGGGAGAGTTTATATTCTCATTGACCTAAAACTTCCCTGGAAACTTTAAGCAAACTTTAGAAGTTTATATTGACATTTAATACTGTACATTAAATAATGCAAGAAACTTTTGTGGACATTTAAAACATCACATGAAATGGAAAATGTCATTTCCACCAGACTTATAGGGGCACATTTACTTACCCGTCTGGAGCAGTTCACAAAAAAGCACATTGTCCGACGATCATGCACTCTGCCGCGATTCACTAAGATGTGTCGCTTGCCCACTCAGGTCCGACAGAGTTCACCTTCTTCTTCCTGGTGCATGTAAGTGCATTGTCTTGCGACACAATTTGAATGCTAGATCCTGCACTCCGAATCAGTTGGAGCGTCCGACGGCCGCCCCCCCCCCCAATTTCGGTAACAAAAACCGACAAAAAACCGATCATGTGCGACACAATCCCCTGTTAAATATCTGTCACAGACGCACAAAACCCGAAAACGTTGGAAAATCCGCCGAGATTGCAGCTGTGGATCCTTAGTAAATAAGCCCCATAGCGTACTTTGACCTGTTGAGCCTTTGCCTGTGAATATGTGCCCCTTATGAATGAATGTGTAGCCACCATAATGTATGTGGGGCCTATATAAGAATGAAGCACCAGGATGGGTGTTACAAGTGACAAATTAGGTGTGGATGACGCCGTGCTCTTTTTACTACACAAACCCAATCCCAATTAGATCAGATTGACACTATAGTAAAATATTAACATATTATTGAATTAGGGAAAAATACAACTAGAGGATGGGCGAATTTGTTTGGACATTCGATTTGACCCGATTCGCCAAATTTTTTCAAAAAATGTTTGTCTCGACCCGAATCAAATAGACGAATCCGTTAAAAAAACATGTATTTCCTGGCTGCAGAGAGCCTGTAGGGTGTGTAGAAGTTGTGCCTTGCTCAACGATGCATAGGGAGTGTGGTTGGTCTCTTTCAAATGGGGGCTCATTTACTAAAGGTCCGTAGGACGGCATTTGTCGGGTTTTCCAACGATTTTCCATTTTGCAGGGATGCCCAGGGATTTTGGCGAATGCGATCGGATTTTGGTGCATCGGCGCCGGCTTGAATGCAAACAGAAATCGACAACCTGCGGATTCGGACAAACACGCGAGATTTTTTAACAAATAAAAAATGTTCGAAAGACACGCACTTACTGCACCGGGAAGAAGAAGGTGAACCCAGGCGGACCTCGGGTGGAAGCGACGGATGCAGGAAACTTGGGAGCCACAAGCTTAGATGATCGCGCCGGACCGGAATCCTCGTCTTTCTTCTTTTTTTTTTTTCTCTGTCGGACAAACCCACCGCGGATCGCGACAGGACGGGTAAGTAAATCTGCCCCAAAGTTGTGTTTTTAGTATGACACGCACAGGACAGCCGCACTCTTAGAGAATCGCTTTCACTCTTCATTCCATGGGCACTTACAGCGGCCAACGTCACAAAATAAGTGAAGCTGGAACGCAGCCTGACAAGTGTTTTTTTTTTCGGGTAACGTCTGTGCCAGCTTGAAAGGACTGAGCTGGAGGACCAAGATCCCACTGTAACATCAAGGAGTGCAATTTTTACACTGAACTAGATGATTACGTAGATTACGAACAGAACCTGTTCTGTTAAATGAAGATACATGTAGAAACCCCCCAAAAAGAAGTGCAGAGGATGCAGTAGTAATTTTGCAACTAAGTCACTGATATTGCCCTTCTTTACATCGTTCAGTGTCCGCTTTCCAATCGTCCAGTAATCCATCTGTATTGCTAAGCCAAAAAACAAACAGGAGTGTGGATCCAAGAACAGAGATGACCAATAAATGGATATTTGCATGTCCTCTGGTGCTGTATCCACTCCTGCTTTGGCTTCAACTACGAAGCTTTTCATTACTTTGAAGGATAAAATGAAGGGAGAAAACCAAACATAGTGGCAACGTCATAGAGTGGTGGTTGGAGGGTTGAAAACAGATTTATGGAAATCACAAAAGGGACACATTTACTTACCCGGTTCAGTCGCGATCCAGCGGAGGGTTCTCCGACGCTCTTGATTCGGGATCGGACGGGATTCACTAAAGGTTAGTGCGACCCCCTGCGCCCGATGTCTCCACAGGTGTCTCTGCTGCAGCTGAAGTCCACTGGAGTTCGTCGGAGTTCACAATCCTATCCTGGGTGGGCAGGTAAGAGGGGTCAGCGACACATTTTTTTTTCGGGTTCCCGAAGCAGCACCCGATTTCTGTCAGCATGCATGCGATCCCCAAAAAACCGGGGCAATTCAGGGAAAGACGGAGCAAATGGTAATATGCGGGAACCGACGAAAAAGTGGATTAAGGACCTTAGTAAATGATAGGCCCCCCCCATAGTGTTCCAGGGAGACAGTGTTAGTTGGCAGAAGCATGAGTTTGAAATGAATGTGAAGTTGAAATTGTAATTTAAAATTTGAAGATTAAAGACGCCACATGCATCATCCATTACAATTCCCGAAAATATTATGTCTGTGACAAAAGAATTTCAAAGTGGCAGTGCAAGTAGCAGCAGCACCAGCAGGATGTTAGAAGTGGCACGAGACAAAATTCTTTGAGGGGCCAGCAACATAGTAAGCCACAGTGTGGCACAATGTTAGAGGTGGAGCGGCCAGTGCAGCAGCAGAAGGAGGTCAGAGAGTGACAATAACAAATTCTGGAGGTGAGCAACATGCGTAAGCCCAGTGTGCACAATGTAGAGCGTTGGAGGGCGGGCAGGGCGGAGTGCAGCGCAGCAGGAGGTCAGAGAGTGGCACAATGACAAATTCTGAAAGTGGCAAGCAAACATGGGTTCGGCCACAGTGTGCACAAATGTTTAGAGCCGGAGGAGGCAGTGACAGCAGCAGCAGCAGGAGGTCAGAGAGTGGCACAATGAAAAATTCTGGATAGTGGCAAGCAACATGGTAGGCCACAGTGTGGCAAAATGTTTTAGAGCGTGGAGCGTGGCAGTGCAGCCGCAGGAGGTCAGAGAGTGGCACCACTGACATTTCTGGAGGGTGGCCAGCAACATGGTAGCCAAAGTGTGCACAATGAGAGCAAGGAGGTACCAGCAGCAGCAGGAGGTCAGAAAATGGTACCAATGACAGAGTTTGCCAGGTGGGTTGACAATTTCAGTCCCTGGTAAAGATGGGGGGAGGCCGATTGGATAACTGGCAGCAAGATGGTGTAGCATTAGGCTAGTGGCCCAGCATCATAATAGTGGCTGAGGCAAGTAGTTTTAGAATTCCAGAAGGACTCATTTTATCAATATTTGGGGAGGCGTCCTGGCTGATCCATCTGATGAATAGGAATTGATGTGTTGAAATCCTGGCCGATCCACACCCTGATTCATCTTGACAAAGGACCGTCTGTCCATATTACGGTTCTCCTTGGGGTAACGTGGTCCCGCCGCTGAACACCAGCTCTGATGCCACACTACTGGCCAGGCAGGACAGCTTCTCTAATGCAAAACTCTGCAAGTTGCAGCCACACTTCAAGTTTGGCTGGCCAGTAGTCCAGGGGATACTCTACCTGGGGTGGTTAGAGGTAGAGTGCTGTCCAAGTAGGCCACCACCTACTGGCACCGGATTGCTCCATGTCCTGCTGACTGCTCTGATGGCGGCACCTTCCTTCACTAGATGGGTGATGAAGGAAGATGCTCATTAAGGATACAGACGTAAGCGCTGCTGATGGAGCTGCTTTGCTCCTACCCCCTAAATCTTCCACGAAGCCGTGCAGTAGTACATGAGCGATGACATGCCCAGGAATCCCCTAGTCAACCTGACAGAGATGGACAATGGCGCACCATAGGATCGGGCCAAAAAGTGATACAATATATCTCTATAGTATGCAGTCATTCCTCCTGCTTGGCAGATGGAAAGAAGGCAACCATTTTTGAGGGCCGCGAGGGTCAAGAGGAGGTGGAGAGCCAAAAGTATCCCTATGCCGGATGTGACTCTTAGGCTGTCACAGTTAGGCAAAGACGCAGGGCTGTGGGACATCTGCACAATGACTATGAGGACTCCGGGAATCACTCCACTGGATACTTGCCACGGGGCTTTTGGGTCATCTGCCTGTCTTTACCTCCGCCCAGATGATCTGCTCTCCTCTCGTCACCTGAGTAGCAAAGCCACTAATTTTCACCAGGGACTATGCTTTATGCTCCAATGTACTGCTCCTCCTCCTCCAGTTCAGCCCCCACACCGGACTCATGTGGCCATGAGATGTAGTCGCCACTTCTCCAGGCCCTGACAGAAGATTTGCAGCATTCTGTCCAGGACATGGAAAGCAGTTGGAATGACGTTATTCATCCGCATTCCTGGCGACTGACAAATAATGTGCTCCTTCAAAGAGTTGAGCAAACGGCAGGTGTCACGCATTGAGCTGCCAGTGTCACAGGGAGTACTCATGTCGGCTGCATCATCAAAAAATATAATGGCTTTTCTCTGTTCATAAAGACAGGGTCTAATATTGGAGGGCTGAATTCAAGGGTAGAAACATTTGCATATCAGCCTGTGTGCTGGGGGTGAGCCGTTTTATGCCGCGCAAATGGGAGGGTTGGCTTGGTTTTGTAAGAATGGCTGAAGTGTGTGCACAGTGTTCTGGCCATTTTTAGAATGTCTTAGAATGTCAGGAACCTGTTGACAATAGAGATGAGCGAACATACTCTGTTTCTGGCCAGCAAAAATCTAAACGCAGCGAGATGACATTCTCTTGAGCGGGCGAAATACTGAGCACTGAGCAGTTTCGGGTATGCTAATGCTCGAACGAGCATTAGCTCGGACGAGTATTTCGCCCGCTCGATAAAATGTCATCTCGCTGAGTTTAGATTTTTGCAGGCCAGAAACAGAGCCAATCACAAGCCAGGAGACTCTGCAGTACACCCAGCATCACGTGGTACACTTACATGTCGATAGTAGTGGTTGGCTGGCCTGATCAGGTGACAAGACTGGCCCCTGCCCGCACTGCTCGGATCATTCTCTGTCTGGATGCCGTTAGGGAGAGAGCTGCTGCTGGTCAGGGATAGCGTTAGGGTGTAGACTATTAGGCAGGAGTGATTCTACAAGAACCTTACTGTTAGGCAGGAGTGATTCTCCAAGAACCTTACTGTTAGGCAGGAGTGATTCTCCAAGAACCCAACAGCCCTTGTTAGGGCTACATTAGCGTTTTTCAAAAAGTTCATTAAAGTCACAGACACAAATCCTTTTGTGTGTGTCAGTGAAGGTTAGAAACAGCCATAGCAATCATCTTCTGTGGGTGCGTTGATTTCTTCTGCACGTTTGTTCTATAAAAAAAAAACACAAAAAAAAACAAAAAAACACAAAAAAAAGTTTAAAAAAAAATTACAGTTATATTTTTCTGTTTGGTCTATTAATAGACTTAATTTTGAAAATGTTGAACCCGAGGGCTAGGGGTAGAGGAGGAGGGCGTTGGTGTCCAATTACTGCAGGGATCAAAGGCCGTGGACCTGGGCGGGGTGAGACACCACCTGCTGATGAGGGAGCAGGGGAACGCCGAAGAGCTACATTCCCTAGCTTCATGTCTCAAGTTACTGGGACTTGTGGTAGAGCACTGTTGAGGCCAGAACAGTGCAAACAGGTGATGTCGTGGATTGCGGACAATGCTTCTAGCCATTTGTCCACCAGTCAGTCTTCCACGCAGTCCACCCATGTTACCCAAGTGAGCACTCCTCCAGCTCCTCCACCTCAACCTCCTTCCCCCCAGTCTGCCACCTCCCAGGAAAATTTGGCATTTGAGACGGCATACTCTGAGGAACTGTTTTCTGGACCCTTCCCAGAGTCACAAACCACTTGTCAGGTTGCTGCTGAGCTCTTTCCCGTTGCCCAGGTTTTCCCCCGGTCGCAGTCTGTGGGTCATGATGACCTTCTTGACGTAGTGGAAGAAGTGTGTAAAGAGGTGTCGGACGATGAGGAGACACGGTTGTCAGACAGTGGTTAAGTTGTCAGGGCAGGAAGTTTGAGGGGGGAGCAGACTGAGGGATTGGAGGATGATGAGGTGACAGACCCAAGCTGGGTTGATAGGCCGGGTGAAGACAGTGCTTGTGAGATGGAGGCGAGTCCTATACCAGAACAGGTTGGAAGAGGCAGTGGTGGGGCCAGAGCTGGTGCATCGGCGCCAAATATTTCACGTAGTGAAGCTCCCGTGCAGAGGGATGACCGACGGACTGTGGTGTGAAACCTGTGCCACACCAGGATCAGCAGGGGTTCCACCACTACTAGCTTAACCACCACCAGTATGCGCAGGCATATGATTGCTAAAAAACCCCACTCAATGGAACCAAGGCCGTTCACCTCCGGCCAGGCCCACCACTGCTCCTTCCCCTGTGTCATTTGCTGCCTCTGCTAGTCAGCCCCCTGCCCAGGACCCCGGCACAAACACCTCCCGCACGAAAACCACACCTTTGCCTCCACGATCCTCCACAGTGTCCACCAATGTCTCCATGTGCAGGTGTCTATACCACAGACACTGGAGCGCAAGAGGAAATACAGTTCCACCCACCCACACAATCCCAAGCCCTCAACATCCACATCTCCAAATTACTCAGCCTGGAGATGCTGCCCTATAGGCTAGTAGAGACCAAGGCCTTTCACAACCTCATGGTGGTGGCCGCCCCTCGGTATTCGGTCCCCAGCCGCCACCACTTTTCCTGATGTGCCATCCCAGCCCTGCACCAGCACGTGTCAGACAACATCATCCGTGCCCTGACCAACGCCGCTTCTGACAAGGTCCACCTAACCACGGACACGAGGACGAGTGCTGCCGGGAAGGGCCACTATATATCGCTGACGGCACATTGGGTTAACTTGGTGGAGGCAGGGACCGAGTCTGACCCTGGGGCTGCTCATATACTGCCGACGCCGAGGATTGCGGGGCCTACCTCGGTCAGGGTCTCTCAGGCCTACTATGCCTCCTCCTCCTCCCACCCCTCCTCCGAATTACCAATCCGCGGGCCATGGCGCCATCAGTCAGTAGTCTAGGCACAGCAGCAGTGCCGTCGTAAGCGACAGCAGGTGGTGACTCAAACGCTGAGCCTAGCGATATAAAGGCACCCCGCCCAAGAGCTATTACAGGCATCATGGCGGCCCCAGGGACGATCTGTGGCTGGAGCCCCACCCCAACGGCGGATGAACTGAAGCCATGGTTGTGTGTGACAACGCTCGTAACCTGGTGGCGGCTCTGGCAACTGGAGACTGACACATGTGCCATGCCTGGCCCATGTGTTAATCTCATAGTTCACGGCTAAAGAGCCGGTGCACTTCGCTCAAGCCTACGACGCCCCGAGTAATCACATTACCTGTTATCCACGGTTAAGCAGTGCGAGCGATTGCTAGGGCTCGATCTTCACATGAAGTCCACTCAGAACTGCTAGTCAGGTCCAGTCAGGCTTCTCAGAGCTAACATGGGAGTGGACGTGGATGTCTGATTATCTGTCAGGTGCTGAGTGGTAACTTGAGGGAGTCAACACGATGTCAGTGGTGATGCCGCCATCATCACCTCGACCATCGCCGCTTGGCTTGGCCCTGTGAAAACTCTACTGGTCATCATGAGTCAAGCTTTCGCTGTCATCAAGAGACGGGGAAGAGATTCCTTGTTGAAGCCAAAGCAAACCTCCGGTCGTTCTCTCAGCGCAGTTACGAGTGAGGGGGCGAGGAGAGGATGGAAGAGAGGAGAAGTTGGCGAGACAGAAGAGAGGACGATTGCTCAGTATGTCGCTTAACGTTCAGCGTATAATGGGCATAAGAAGAGAGGAGTTGGAGGAGGAGGCAATGGAGAAGTCAGGCAGTGAGGGGGGAGTGAATCTGCGCGTGGGACTGGCGCATATGGCAGATTTTTATGCTAGGCTGCTATCCCGGGACCCAGTGATTCAAGATTGTATTCCAGCAACGACGTTATTACTGGGTATTCACTCTCCTGACCCACGGTACAAGCAAAATCTTTCCACTATCTGATCCCTAAGGAGCTGAGGATTGTAGATGCATGAATACCAGCAGCCCGGTGGTGCACAAGCTCGAAACAGTATTTTCCCTTCTGACGCAACGCGAGCAGGGCGTATTTTCTCTTTCTGCGAAGACAAAGTGCGTGAGGGAGAGTAGGGTAGCAGGCAGCCTGTCCAGCTACTGGCCGGAGGGGTAGGCCTTTCAAGGCCTTTGCATTTTTATGTCACCCCACAACACTGTCAACCTGTCCCCAGTCTCCGTCAGAGGTAGGGGCTGATCTTTACAGAAGATAGGTAAGCGGAGTATTTACTGATACGCAACCATGTTCCTAAAAGATGATTCACACAGCTCCTCACCTACACGCCTTACCTTATGGGTTTCAAGCTGGACATGTTAGGCAACGAATGGCGCTGTAACGCTGTGGAGGTTCTTGCCTGCCCTGCCGCTAAGCCGTGTTGTAATCGCGGTTTTCAGTGCAGCTGGATGAGCATCACGATAAGCGTAACGCTAACTTTTGACTGACAGCGCTGCAGGACTGACGCTTATCAAGATGGAATTAAAAGCTGGCATTTCTCATGATTTCCTTCTCCACCAGGTGATGAAAGAGCTCAAACCTGAATAATTTCATGTATGCGATAGTGGCAAGCAACATGGTAGGCCACAGTGTGGCAAAATGTTTTAGAGCGTGGAGCGTGGCAGTGCAGCCGCAGGAGGTCAGAGAGTGGCACCACTGACATTTCTGGAGGGTGGCCAGCAACATGGTAGCCAAAGTGTGCACAATGAGAGCAAGGAGGTACCAGCAGCAGCAGGAGGTCAGAAAATGGTACCAATGACAGAGTTTGCCAGGTGGGTTGACAATTTCAGTCCCTGGTAAAGATGGGGGGAGGCCGATTGGATAACTGGCAGCAAGATGGTGTAGCATTAGGCTAGTGGCCCAGCATCATAATAGTGGCTGAGGCAAGTAGTTTTAGAATTCCAGAAGGACTCATTTTATCAATATTTGGGGAGGCGTCCTGGCTGATCCATCTGATGAATAGGAATTGATGTGTTGAAATCCTGGCCGATCCACACCCTGATTCATCTTGACAAAGGACCGTCTGTCCATATTACGGTTCTCCTTGGGGTAACGTGGTCCCGCCGCTGAACACCAGCTCTGATGCCACACTACTGGCCAGGCAGGACAGCTTCTCTAATGCAAAACTCTGCAAGTTGCAGCCACACTTCAAGTTTGGCTGGCCAGTAGTCCAGGGGATACTCTACCTGGGGTGGTTAGAGGTAGAGTGCTGTCCAAGTAGGCCACCACCTACTGGCACCGGATTGCTCCATGTCCTGCTGACTGCTCTGATGGCGGCACCTTCCTTCACTAGATGGGTGATGAAGGAAGATGCTCATTAAGGATACAGACGTAAGCGCTGCTGATGGAGCTGCTTTGCTCCTACCCCCTAAATCTTCCACGAAGCCGTGCAGTAGTACATGAGCGATGACATGCCCAGGAATCCCCTAGTCAACCTGACAGAGATGGACAATGGCGCACCATAGGATCGGGCCAAAAAGTGATACAATATATCTCTATAGTATGCAGTCATTCCTCCTGCTTGGCAGATGGAAAGAAGGCAACCATTTTTGAGGGCCGCGAGGGTCAAGAGGAGGTGGAGAGCCAAAAGTATCCCTATGCCGGATGTGACTCTTAGGCTGTCACAGTTAGGCAAAGACGCAGGGCTGTGGGACATCTGCACAATGACTATGAGGACTCCGGGAATCACTCCACTGGATACTTGCCACGGGGCTTTTGGGTCATCTGCCTGTCTTTACCTCCGCCCAGATGATCTGCTCTCCTCTCGTCACCTGAGTAGCAAAGCCACTAATTTTCACCAGGGACTATGCTTTATGCTCCAATGTACTGCTCCTCCTCCTCCAGTTCAGCCCCCACACCGGACTCATGTGGCCATGAGATGTAGTCGCCACTTCTCCAGGCCCTGACAGAAGATTTGCAGCATTCTGTCCAGGACATGGAAAGCAGTTGGAATGACGTTATTCATCCGCATTCCTGGCGACTGACAAATAATGTGCTCCTTCAAAGAGTTGAGCAAACGGCAGGTGTCACGCATTGAGCTGCCAGTGTCACAGGGAGTACTCATGTCGGCTGCATCATCAAAAAATATAATGGCTTTTCTCTGTTCATAAAGACAGGGTCTAATATTGGAGGGCTGAATTCAAGGGTAGAAACATTTGCATATCAGCCTGTGTGCTGGGGGTGAGCCGTTTTATGCCGCGCAAATGGGAGGGTTGGCTTGGTTTTGTAAGAAATGTGAAGTGTGTGCACAGGTTTGGCCATTTTTAGGAATGTCTTAGAATGTAAGGAACTGTGACCAATAGAGTGAGCGAACATGACTATGTTATGGCCAGCAAAAAATCTAAACGCAGCGAGATGACATTCTCTTGGAGCGGGCGAAAATACTGAGCACTGAGCAGTTTCGGGTATGCGAATGCTCGAACGAGCATTAGCTCGGACGAGTATTTCGCTCACAACGGCTCGATCAATGTCATCTCGCTGAGTTTAGATTTTTGCAGGCCAGAAACAGAGCCAACACAAGCCAGGAGACTCTGCAGTACAACCAGCGCATCACGTGGTACACTTAGAATGTCGAAGTAGTGGTTGGCTGGCCTGTTCAGGTGGACAAGACTGCCCCTGCCCGCAGGCTCGGATCATTTCTCTGTCGGATGCCGTGAGGGAGAGAGCTGCCGGCTGGTCAGGGATAGCGTTAGGGTGTAGACTATAGGCAGAGTGATCTACAAGAACCTTATGTTAGGCAGGAGTGATTCTCCAAGAACCTACTGTAGGCAGGAGTGATTCTTCACAAGAACCCCCCCCAAAGCCCTTGTTAGGGCTACATTAGCGTTTTTCAAAAAGTTCATTAAAGTCACAGACACAAATCCTTTTGTGTGTGTCAGTGAAGGTTAGAAACAGCCATAGCAATCATCTTCTGTGGGTGCGTTGATTTCTTCTGCACGTTTGTTCTATAAAAAAAAAACACAAAAAAAAACAAAAAAACACAAAAAAAAGTTTAAAAAAAAATTACAGTTATATTTTTCTGTTTGGTCTATTAATAGACTTAATTTTGAAAATGTTGAACCCGAGGGGCTAGGCGGTAGAGGAGGAGGCGTGTGTCCAATTACTGCAGGGATCAAAGGCGTGGGACCCCCCCCCCTGGGGGGGTGTTGAGGAAAAACCACCTGTGATGAGGGGAAGCAGGGAACGGCCGAAGAGTACATTCCCTAGGCTTCATGTCTCACGTTACTGGGACTGTCGGTCGAGCACTGTTGAGGGCCAGAAACAGTGCAAACAGGTGATTGTCGTGGGATTGCGGACAATGCTTCTAGCCATTTGTCCCCAGTCAGTCTTCACGCAGTCCACCCATGTTACCCAAGGTGAGCACTCCTCCAGCTCCTCACCTAACCCTCCTTCCCCCCAGTCTGCCACCTCCCAGGAAAATTGGCCCATTTGAGACGGCATTACTCTGAGGAACTGTTTTCTGGACCCTTCCAAGAGTCACAAACACTTGTCATGTTGCTGATGAGTCTTGCCCGTTGCCCAGGTTTCCCCCGGGTCGCAGTCTGTGGGTCTGATGACCTTCTTGAGTAATGGAAGAAGTGTGTAAAGAGGGGTCGGAGAATGAGGAGACACGGTTTTGTCAGCCAGTGGTTAAGTGTCAGGCAGGGAAGTGAGGGGGGAGCAGACTGAGGGATGGAGGATGATGAGGTGACAGGACCCAAGCTGGGTTGCTAGGCCGGGTGAAGGGACAGTGCTTGGAGATGGGAGGCGAGTCCTATACCAGAAACAGGTTGGAAGAGGCAGGGTGGGGGCCAGAGTGGTGACATCGGCGCCAAATATTCACGTAGGGAAGCTCCAGTGCAGAGGGATGGACCGACGGACTGTGGTGTGAAAACTGTGCCACCACCAGGATCAGCAGGGGTTCCCCCACTACTAGCGTAACCACCACCAGTATGAGCAGGCATATGATTGCTAAAAAACCCACTCAATGGAAACCAAGGCCGTTCACCTCGCGGCCAGCGCCCACCATGCACTCCTTCCCCTGGTAATTTGATGCCTCTGCTAGTCAGCCCCCTGCCCAGGACCCAGGCACAAACACCCTCCCGCACGAAAAACACACCGTGGCCTCCACGATCCTCCACAGGTCCACATTCTCCATGTTGCAGGTGTCTATACCACAGACACTGGAGCGCAAGAGGAAATACAAGTTCCACCCACCCACACAATCCCAAGCCTCAACATCCAACATCTCCAAATACTCGCCTGGAGATGGCTGCATATAGGATAGTAGAGACCAAGGCCTTTCACAACCCTCATGGTGGTGGCCGCCCCTCCGGTATTCGGTTCCCCAGCCGCACCACTTTTCCTGGAGTGCCATCCCAGCCCCTGCACCAGCACGTGTCGACAAACATCATCAGTCCCTCTGACCCAACGCCGCTTCTGACAAGTCCACCTACACGGACACGAGGACGAGTGCTGCCGGGAAGGGCACTATATATCGCTGATGCGGCAACAGGTTAATTGGTGGAGCAGGGACCGAGTATGACCTGGGGGCTGCTCATATACTGGCGACGCCGAGGGATTGCGGGGCCTATACCTACGGTCAGGTCTCTCGGCCTACTATGCCTCCCTGCCTCCTCCCACCCCTCCTACACTCCTCCTCCGAATTACCAATCCGCGGGCCATGGCGCCATCAGTCAGTAGTCTAGGCACAGCAGCAGTGCCGTCGTAAGCGACAGCAGGTGGTGACTCAAACGCTGAGCCTAGCGATATAAAGGCACCCCGCCCAAGAGCTATTACAGGCATCATGGCGGCCCCAGGGACGATCTGTGGCTGGAGCCCCACCCCAACGGCGGATGAACTGAAGCTAGGCATGGTGTGTGTGACAACGGCCGTAACCTGGTGGCGGCTCTGCAACTTGGAGAGACACATGTGCCATGCCTGGCCCATGTGTTAAATTCATAGTTCAGCGGTCTAAAAGACTTCAGGGTGTTTCCAACTGCTCGCTCAAGCTGTTGAGCGACTGCCCACGAGGTGGAATCAACATTAACCCATGTTATCCAGAGTTACCAGCAGTGCAGAAGCGATTGTAGAATGCCAGATCTCACATTCCACCAGAACTGCTAGTAGGTCTCAGTCAGCTCTCAGGCTACAATGGGAATGGACGTGGATGTATGATATCTGTCAGGTGCTGAGTTAACTTTGAGGGAGTCAACACAGATGGTCAGTGGTGATGCCGCCCATCATCAGCCTCGCCATCCCGCTGCTTGGCCTGTGAAAAACTCTATGGCAGCATGAAGTCGGAAGCATTTCGCTCGTCACAAGAGACAGGGGAAGAAGATTCCTTGTTGAAGCCCAAAGCAACCCTCCGGTCGGTTCTCAGCGCGTTACAGAGGAGGGGAGCGAGGACGAGGAGGAAGAGCAGGAGAAGTTGGCGAGACAGAAGAGGAGGACCATTGCTCAGTATGTCGTTAAACGTCAGCGTGATGGGCAGAAGAAGAAGAGGAGTTGGAGGGAGGAGGCAATGGAGAGAGTCAGGCAGTGAGAGGAGTGAATTCTGCGCGTTGGGACTCTGGCGCATATGGCAGATTTATGCTAGGCTGCCTATCCCGTGACCCAAGTGTTCAAAGAATTGATTCCAGCAACGACTGTTTTTTTACTGGGTATTCACTCTCCTGACCCACGGTACAAGGCAAAATCTTTCCACTATCATCCGTAAGGAAAGGAGGTGTGAGAGTGCATGAATACCAGCAGGCCCGGGGGCACAAGCTCAAACAGTATTTCCTTCTACAGGCGCGCGCAGCGGGCGTACTTCTGCGAAACAAAGTAGCGGAGGGAGAGTAGGCGAGCAGCAGCTGTCCAGCTCTGGGCAGGGGGTAGGGGTAGGGCTTTGCAGGCCTTTCTTGTAAGTTTATGTCACACCAGCACGACACTGTCACCTGTCCCCAGTCTCCGCAGAGTAGGGGTGATCTTTACAGAAAGATGGTAAGGGAGTATGTAGCGACCAACCATTGTTCCTAAATGATCACACAGCTCCTACAACTAATGGGTTTCAAAGCTGGAATGTTAGCCCGAATGGGCTGTACGCCTGGGAGGTTCTTGCCTGCCCTGCCGACAGCGTGTTGTAACGCGGATTTTCAGTGCAGCTGGTGATCATCACTGATAAGCGTAACGCTGTCTTTTGGATGACAGCGTGAAGGATGACGCTTATCAGATGGAATTCTGGATTTCTCATGATTTCCTTCTCCACCAGGTGATGAAAGAGCTCAAACCTGAATAATTTCATGTATGCGTGGCAAGTAGCAGCAGCACCAGCATGATGTTAGAGAGTGGCACGATAACAAATTCTTTAGGTGGCAGCAACATAGTAAGCCACAGTGTGGCACAATGTTAGAGCGTGGAGGCGGCAGTGGCAGCAGCAGCAGGAGGTCAGAGAGTGGCACAATAACAAATTCTGGAGGTGGTAGCAACATGGTAAGCCACAGTGTGGCACAATGTTAGAGCGTGGAGGCGGCAGTGGCAGCAGCAGCAGCAAGAGGTCAGAGAGTGGCACAATGACAAATTCTGGAAGTGGCAGCAACATGGTAGGCCACAGTGTGGCACAATGTTAGAGCACGGAGCCGGCAGTGACAGCAGCAGCAGCAGGAAGTCAGAGAGTGGCACAATGACAAATTCTGGAAGTGGCAGCAAAATGGTAGGCCACAGTGTGGCAAAATGTTAGAGCGTGGAGGCGGCAGTGGCAGCAGCAGGAGGTCAGAGAGTGGCACAATGACATATTCTGGAGGTGGCAGCAACATGGTAGGCCACAGTGTGGCACAATGATAGAGCGTGGAGGTGCCAGCAGCAGCAGGAGGTCAGAAAATGGTACAATGACAGAGTGTGCAGGTGGGTGACAATTCCAGTCCCTGGGAAAGATGGTGGGAGGCAGATGGATTAACTGGCAGCAGATGTGTAGCATTAGGCTAGTGTCAGCATCAGAATAGTGGCAATAGAGGCAAGTAGTTAGAATCCAGACTCATTTCTCAATATTTGGGGGAGGCGTCATGGCTGATCCAATCTGATGAATAAGGCATTGGTGTGTTGAAATCCTGGCCGATCCACACCTGATTCGTCTTGACAAAGGACAGTCTCTCCATATTACGGGTTCTCCTTGGGGTAACAATGGTCCCCGTCGCACTGAACACCAGCTCTGATGCGACACTACTGGCCAGGCAGGACAGCTTCTCTAATGCAAACTCTGCAAGTTGCAGCCACACTTCAAGTTTGGCTGCCCAGTAGTCCAGGGGATACTCTACCTGGGGTGGTAGAGTGCTGTCCAAGTAGGCCACCACCTGCTGGCACCGGGTCTGCTCCATGTCCTGCTGTTGCTGCTGCTGATGGCGGCTACATTCCTCACTAGATGTGTGAAGGAAGCTGCTCATTAAGGACTGCAGACGTAAGCTGCTGCTGATGGAGCTGCTATTGCTCCTACCCCCCTCAATCTTCCCACAGCAGCCGTGGCAGTAGTACATGAGCGATGACTGCCAGGAATCCCCTAGTCAGACCTGACAGAGGATGGACAATGGCGCACATAGGCAGCGGCCAACAGTCTATACAGTATATCTCTATAGTATGCCATTTGTTCCTCCTGCTTGGCAGATGGAAAAAAGGCACCCATTTTTGACTGGTAGCGAGGGTCCAAGAGGGTGGAGAGCCAAAAGTCATCCCTATGTCGGATGTTGACTATTCGGCTGTCACTAGTTAGGCAAAGAAGCAGGCTGTGGGACATCTGCGCAAGTGACTCTGAGGGACTCCCGGACTCCATCTCCACTGTATACTGCCACGGTGCTTCTGGGTCATCTGCCTCGTCTTCTACCTCCTCCAGATACTCCTGCTCCTCCTCTCCTGTCACCTGAGTAGCAAAGCCACTAATTTCACCAGACTATGCTTATGCTCCAATGTCCTGCTCCTCCTCCTCCAGTTCAGCCCCCACCGGACTCATGTGGCCATGAGATGTAGTCGCCACTTCTCCAGTGCCCTGACCAGACAGATTTTGCAGCATCTGTTCCAGGACATGAAGCAGTGGAATGACGTTATTCATCCCGCAGTCCTGGCAACGGCTCTTTTTTGCAGGGCCAATGGCTCTAGCTATAGTACTCTATCTATTTAATTTTTTGGAGGGCATCTACCGGTCCTCGTTGTTTTAAACAATTTTTGGAGTACCAGCAGGCCATAGTAGTTAATTTAATTTTCTGGGGGCCACCCTCGGTTTTGAAACTTTTTGGACTGCCACATATACCCGGTCCTCTTTTTTAAACAATTTTGGGAGTGCCACATGCAGGCACTCTATGTATTAATTTTGGAGGCTCCTCTGTTTGAAAACGTTTTTTGGACTTCCACAAGGCACTACTATCTATTTTATTTTCTGGGTGCCCACCTACTCGCTCTCTTGTTTGAAAATGTGTTGGACGCCACCTACAGGTACTATATCTATTAATTTTTCTGGAGGCCACCTACCTGCTCCATCTGATTGAAAACTTTTTGGACGCCACATTACAGGCATATCCAAAGTAATTGTTTTCTCCATAGCAGCATCCACACATCGTATTTATAGCAGCCTTCACACTTCTTCTTATAGCGCCTCCACACGTTGTCTATTGAGCTCTCCAACACGTTGTATCCCACTGTACCTACACACATCGTCTCATTGCTATCTCCACACGTCGTCTCCAGCTGCCTCCAAAGTCGTCCCCATCAGCTACCTTCTACATCGAGTCCACTTAGCAAACGAAGCGTGTCCAGGCACAATTTTGGTGTTGTGTAAACGGCTTCCACATCAAAACTGTGTTAACTTTGTCGCCAATTGTGTTATCACAAAAATAACTGACAAAAAACTTTTATCAATGACCATATTATTTCAGCGCTACTGCAGCATACTGTTTACGTTCCCCTCCCCCGCATAAACAGGCCAATTACTTATAAGAAACAGTACTAACACTTGATCTTATACAAAAGGTTTTAGAAAATGCTGTTTGGAGCCCCGCCTGCTTTGAAAATGATAATTTTTCAAAGTAAACGGCTTTGGCCCCCAGGCCTTTGGGTGGGGAGGAGCCGAGATGGCCAGGGGCTTGGACAGGCGGAAAAGCGAGCATGTCAGCGGACCGCCAGCCATAACAAGATCATACTAACAGTTGTATCTGCAGACCTTAATCTACTACTACTTACTGCCTCCATACATCGTGCCCTTAGCAAACACAGCTATGTCAGGCCAGAATTTGGGTGTTTCACCAGATACTACTGGAATCGCCCACCTGTCGTCGCATGCTGGAGACGAGTTTCAAATCATAGCAGCGCATATGGATGCCCCATACTGTCGACTTTAATATGGAACCATTTCCGAAAAAAATTAAAAAAAATTGCACCGCTAGTGTATTCATTATTCATAGATGAAATAATTCAAACGACCCCGCCCCTGCTTGAACAATATATAATTTTTTCAAAGTAAACGCTTCTGGCCCCCAGGCCCATTTTGGGTGGGGAGGAGCCGAGAGGCAGGGGCTTGGACAGGCGAAAGCTCGCCTGGCAGCGGACCACCAGCTTCATCACAAGATCCAACTAACATAGTTTGAACTGCAGCAACCTTCAACCCACAACCTATAACCTTTTACTTCTAAGATCTATCTGTTCACTCCTCTTTTCTCACCTCCTTACGTTCACCTAGGGTGCCATAATCATCCCCATTGTCTCCACATGCCGTCTCCATAGCTGCCTCCACACGTTGTCTCCATAACAGCCTCCACACATCGTCTCCATAGCTGCCTCCACACGTTGTCTCCATAGCTGCCTCCAAAAGTCGTCTCCATAGCTGTCCCCTTAGCAAACGAGCTGTGTCAGGCTCATTTTTCGGGTGTCTCACCAGATACGTTATGGAACTTGGTCACTATGTCGCCACCATGCTGTGTTATCGACTAAATATACCGTCAACCTTTTGTTCACATAGGAAGTCATTTCAGCGCTTCTTGCTCACCTCTTTTGGTTCCTCTCTGCCGCCATAACCAGGCCACTCGGTCACTCTGTCATCGCCATGCTGTTGTCCATAATTTTGGCATAATGGTGCGATTAGGCAGCCTCAGAGGCATCCATGCATGCTGCCCCTGCTGTTTCCTGTCCATTTCACCTCCACGATCCTCCACAGTGTCCACCAATGTCTCCATGTGCAGCGTTCAACTGTCTATACCCCAGATGCTGGAGCGCAAGAGGAAATACAGCACATCGTCCCCTTAGCAAAGAGCTGTGTCAGGCTACATTTTCGGGTGTTTTACCGGCTGTGATGTTCTGGTGTTTTTTATGGGTCCCTCATTTTGAAAATGGATGCAAAGCTGTATGACTGAGTCCATGCCCCCCCCCACATGCTCCCACACGTCGTCTCCATAGCATCCTCCACACGCCGTCTCCATAGCTGCCTCCACACGTTGTCTTCATAGCAGCCTCCACACTTCGTCTCCACAGCGGCTTCCCCCCTTGTCTCCATAGCTGCCACCACACGTTGTCTCCATAGCACCCTCCACATGTTGTCTCCATAGCTGCCTCCAAAAATCGTCTCCATAGCTGCCTCCACATGTCGTCCCCTTAGCAAACAAGCTGTGTCAGGCTCATTTTTCGGGTGTTTCACCAGATACGTTATGGAACTCGGTCACTCTGTCGCCCCCATGCTGTGTTATCGACTAAATATACCGTCAACCTTTTGTTCATATAGGAAATCATTTCAGCGCTTCTTGCTCACCTCCTTTGGATCCTCTTTGCCGCCATAACCAGGCCAAATACTGATACGTACAGTGCTACACGTTATCCTCGCCAAAAGGAATTTTTTTAATTGGTTTGAAGCCTGAGTCCATTTGGGGTATGTCGCCATGCCACTCTCTAGCCTGCCGCTGCTGGCGCTGCCTCCGCATGCCGTCCCCTATAGTGTCAGGGTCAATTATTGTGTGTTTTAGATGCTATCTCGCCTCACTCGATCACTCTGTCATCACCATGCTGTTGCCCATAATTTTGGCATAATGGTGCGATTAGGTAGCGTCAGATGCATCCATGCATGCTGCCCCTGCTGTTTCCTGTCCATTTCCGTGTTGTTTCCATCATTTTCTGAGGTTTCCAGGTGTTTGTCCAAGCTTACCTGTGCAGGGCCTTGGTCCCCTTGAAAAATGCTCGAGTCTCCCATTGACTTCAATGGGGTTCGTTATTCGAAACGAACACTCGAGCATTGGAAAAAGTTCGACTCGAGTAACGAGCACTCAAGCATTTTAGTGCTCGCTCATCTTTAGTTGACAACTAGATTGAACACGTGCGCCATGCAGTGTGCATGGACCATCCCTCCTCGGTGCAGCGCGGACACCATGTTCCTCCCATGTCTGTCACCATGGTTCCGATTTGCAGTTGTCGGGGAGAAAGCCACACATTGATTTCTTCTTGCATGACGCAGAGCAGTTCCTCCCGAGTGTGACTTTATTCGCCCCGGCAAACGAGGTGTAGAACTGCGTGACCGTAGTTACAGCTGCACAAGTCCGCGCTGCCATGCACGTTGGAAGAAACTGGCCCACCTTCTGTTCTACATATTTGTGAAGGGCTGGTACTGCCTTTTTGGAAAAGAAATATTCGGCTTGGAATTCTCCACCTTAGTTTGGCACAAGCCATTAGTTCTCTGAAGGGTGCAGAGTCTGGAAAGCGAGGGACTGCAGTACCAATAACTTTGACAGGAGCATGATCAGCTTCTGCACCTTAGGATGGCTAGATGCAAACAGTTGTCTCTTTGTAATCACCTCGCTCAACGACTTCTGGCGCCATGAGTAGCGAGGAGCAGGAGCATCTGGTTCGGGAGATGATGTCAAAGACAAACAGCTCCCTTCAGCCGAGGTGCTGGAGCCTTGACTGGCTGAAATGGCATGTGTGCCACTAGGTGCTGCTGCTGTTGCTGTGGCGGCAGGATGGACCATCTCTATTACCCTCCCAATGATACTAGGTTAAATCGGTAAGGCTCCCACTATTTTGTTCGCACAAAAACCACGTTGTAGTGAACTTATTGAAGGAAAACATATATGTTTAATCAACAAATTATTTTAGTTCCCCTTCAACGCTCCGTGCGGATTATCGCGCACGGAGCTTGAAGGTTGTATAAGCGGCCTCACGCGGCTTGAGCCTTCTTCATACAGTGATTGGCTTTGCTGCATATCGCCAGCAAGACCCATCGCTACTCACCGCGCTGTCGTGCTTGCCCCTTCGGCGGGTGTTACCTCTTCTTTGTTTGTTTCCGCCGGCAACAGAAGTCGCCGTCGCCCTTTAAATTTGGCGGCGACGTGGTGCCGCCGCCATCTACCCTCCGATCGCCCGCTCCCTCTCCCCTACCTTCATCTGTTTGGGGTCGATCGGTTTTGCCATGGTAGCCTCGGTCTTCGTTGACCCGAGGATACCTGGCTTTCTGCACATGCCTTACAATGAGCCTGTGGCTCATTGTAATTATATTGTGCCAAATTCCATATATGCGATACAGTAGTATTGCAGGATATGGCAGGAGCGATCAGAAACCCTCTAGGGTAATGTACCTCTAGATGGTCTAAGAAACATTGGAAAAAAAGAGAAAAAAAAAGTTTAAAAAATGTAAAAAAATAATGAAATATTAAAAAAGTTCAAATCACCCCCTTTCCGGCTATAACTTATATAAAATATAATAATAGTAAAAATCACAGACACATTAATAATACGCCTCGTCCCAATCCCGATCTATCAAAACTATAAAAACGGTTACGGGCGGCGGTGACCCTCCGTAACGGCAAATGGCGCCCAAAGTTCCGAAATGCGACTTTAACCACAACAAACCCGCCTTTTTAGTGACATAAAAAATGTATAAAAATGATCCCAATGTTGGGCACAGTCCCTGTCCTCAAATGTTAGCATGAGAATGACGTCGCTCATGTCGCAAAAACTGACCCCTCCCACATCTCCATGCTCCAAGTATAAAAGTTATTCGCGT
This sequence comes from Engystomops pustulosus, assembly GCA_019512145.1. Lineage (NCBI taxonomy): Eukaryota > Metazoa > Chordata > Amphibia > Anura > Leptodactylidae > Engystomops > Engystomops pustulosus. Next base: position 26,454,687 of record CM033646.1, on the reverse strand, counting down.
CAGAAGATGGAAAAAATTTTTTTTTTTTTTTTGTACCGCAGGAATTTCTTTCCCTTTTTGAAATTTTTACAACGCATAAAACCCATATAAATTTTGGTATCAATCCCAGACACCTCACCACACACCGACACCCCACTCGATCGTACCGACCAAAGAATACAGTATGAGGCGTGTTATTTGGAGCGCAGAGTGAAAGTCGTACAAACTGAGCCCACATGAACATGACCGCACATTCAGTTTTTTTTCAATTTTTTTTTTTTCCACATTTTGGAATTTTTTTTGTTTGGGTTTTTCGCTTCCCCACTACATGCATGGAATACTAATAACATCGGGGAATAAAATTTGTTACGCACAAAATAAGCCATCCAACAGCGTCTGTACAACGGAAAAATGAAAAAGTTATGGATTTTGAAGATGAGGAAGCAGAATCAGCGAAAAATATACCCTGCGTCCTTAGGGGTTAATAACAACTTTTCCATTATGGGCTCAAACAAAGTTCATTGATGTCTTTATGGTCCTGGTTTCTTTAGACTATATATTATAGGGTTGAACAGAAGTAAATACAGTGTGTAGTAATGAAACAATCTTATTCATGAGCATTGACGCTCCCTTTAGATGGATGCATTATATTAGCTGTTACTGTCCCATAAAATGCCCCCCAACAGAAATGAGAACTGCAGGTATAAAAGGCTTTGTGTTTGCCGGTGGTAGATGGTATTTCATTATAGTGCTGAAGATATGCACATATGATACACTGACAAACTACAGGAATAATAAATAATGGCAAAGCAAAGAAAGACTTCCACGTTCTACATAAAGTGTCTGAGCAGGAAAGCTTCTGCAAGGAAAACCTACAGTAGAAATGTTCATGCTTTGTCAATGACAATAATCAAAGTTTCCTATAGGGACACTGCTGCAATGACAGTAAAACCCCCAACCATGGTCCTAACTGTAAAGATATAATCTGGTACTTCATAGTCCATGATACTAAGTATCTAAGGGGGTTCAGATGGCCAGTATATATCTAGGACATCACTTCCTCAGAAGAAACATTCGTAAGATTGTGCCACTATAGAATTATAATTGAAGATGCATTCAAAAATTAATTTATTTTCCCCTCCCAGAAGGAATGAGCATTGAGCATGTTAGGGGAACAATGGTTGTAGAAATGACAGATCACAGGAGGAAAGATGACAGAGACTTAATACATGGGGTCTGGAGCCGGACATTGGTGAATTAGGATGATGATGAGAAGTTTCCCATCACTGTTAAAAAAAAGATGGTCAAGAAAAGAATGAAGAGATAGAATTACTGAAGCTGTGAAGTTTCCGAAAACCCAATAGAATGATTCTGTCCCACTCTTGTTTGGTTCAATTTAGGATCCTTGTATAAAGACCTTTTATTTTGAAACCTAAAGGGAAGTTCATCACTAGTTTTGTTAAAGACACAACGGGGAACATTTATTATCCTGTTTATCAGGGTTTTTTGACATCCCAACTTGCAAAACCGTTTTAAGGAGGGGGGTTATGAGCCTCCGAAGATCCATGGACGTTTACACACAAACAACAATCCCAACACATTATGCCTGTTTTGTGGTATAATCAGTATGAATGTACCTGTCAATCTTCCTAAGCTTTTAAAACTGGGAGTAAATTTTTCTGGTACATCCTGAACTTAGTACACTTTGCAATTGATACAAGCCAAACACAGATTTATATCTTCTATACGTCAAACATTGTCTGAGAATTGGTCCTTGTATCCGTTGAAGTTTTTCACAGGTCCATAAACTGTAGCTATAAAGGTGGTTCTGATCACAATTACACTCAGGATCGGACCGATGTATTTGTTGATGATTACCATCTCATGATCATTACCGCCTATTAGCCCTGCCCCGCTGACTATGGGGACTCAAACTCTATCTGTGTCCGGACAGCTGAGTTTGATAACAGGATGGTGCATATTGCTATTAGCTCTCGCATCATCACTGTTAATCCTGTAGTGTGATGAGCAGAGGCGGAGTGAAGATGCCATCATCTTCCGGCATCATTATAGGAGAGCTGCTGGGGAAGGTGACAGGAGAGTAAGCGTGTTTATTTATTTATAAATTCTTTGAAAACATGAAAACACAGGACGAGGAGGTGGGCCCACAATCTGGTGAGTTGTCTGTAAGCAGAGGGTCCTTCAATATGGAGGGAGGCATAAGAGGAGGTGGGCAATATGGAGGGATATGGAGAGGGGCCCACAATATGTGAGGGTACCAAAGGAACCCACATATGGTGGGATAATGAGAGGGGGCCCCTAATTTACACGGGGATATGAGAGGGAAGGCCTAGAATACTGTTGGTATGTGAGAGAGGGGCCCCACATTATAGGGGGATCTGAGGGGGTCCCCCCATTAATGCAATGGATCAAGAAGGGGCCTGACCATTATGTGGTATCAGAAGATCCAAAATATGGGTCAAATGAGAGGGGGCCTACAATTATTAAGGGGCGATGAATGGGACACAATTTAGGGAGCAGATCAGAGGCACAATATGAAATTAGATGAGGGTAAATATGTCTAGATGAGGACCACAGTATGAGGAGGCATGAGAGGACCAATATCAGGGAGATGATAGAAGTAACAATATGAGGAGGAATGAAGATTCCATACTATAATGTGGAGATAAGGGTGGACACATATGAAGGGGGAGATGAGAGTAGGCCACATATGGGCGGATATGAGGGGCACAAAATGAAAGGGATGAGGAACCACATCGAGGGTGCGATAAGAGGCCAACAATATGAGGGGGGGGGTGGAGAGTGGGAGAGGAGAGGTCACAATATGAGGGAACAGTGAAAGGAGGCCAAATAGGAGGAGGAAATGATGGAGGCCCAATATGTAGGGGGGAAATGAGAGAGGTCACGGCATGAGTGGGAAGAGGAGAGGTCCAATATGGGGGAACAGTGAAAGGAGGCCACATATGAGGGGAACGCGAAAGCCACATATTGAAAGGGGAATTACAGTGGCCACAATATGAGGGGGAGATTAGAGAAGCCATCAATGGGGGGGGTGATTAAGGAAATGCACAACATGAAGGGGAGATGAGATGGGCCATAATATTATGCAGGGATAAGAAGTCAAATCCACAGGGTTTAGATGAGGGGCCACAATATGAAGGGAATCCAGGATACACAAGTATAGGAGGAGAGAGGGCATACACTATGAGGGGGAGATGAGGGGCCCAATTTGAGGAGGAAGTAGAAGTCACCATATGAGGAGAAGATGAGAGGGAGGCCACGTATAAGGGAGAATGAGAGGAGGCCACAATAGAAGGGATAATGAGAGGAGGCACATATGTGGGGGAAATGCGATAGTTCCACAAATATCATGGGAGAATGACTGGGGCAACAACATGAGGGGGATATGAGAGAACCACCCTATGAGGGGGAATTAGAGAAGTACATGTGGCAGGAGAGGATGCCACAATTAGGAGGGGGATGAGAGAGGCCACAATAGAAGGAGAGATGAGGGGCCACAATATGAGGGGAGTAGGAAACTACAATATGAGGGGAGATTAGAGATCAATATGAAGGCAGGAAGGGCAGAGGCCCAACAATATAATGGAGGAATAGAGATGTCACAACATGATGGGGAAATTAGGGGCCACAATTGAGGGGAGATGAGGGTACATATTAATTTAGGGTTAGAATTAGGGTCCACAATATGAGGGGAATGATGCCACAATCTGAGGGGAGATGAGAGGCCCCACAATATGAGGAGGTACATTAGAGAAGCAACAATATTAGAGGAAGGATTGAAGCTATAATGTAACAGGAGATGAGAGGAGACCACAATATGAGGGGGGATGAGAGGTGGCCAACATTCTGAGAGGGAGATTAGGCCTACATATGAAGGGGTTAAGAGGTTTAAAATAATGAGGGGCAATGAGAGAGGTCACAATATGAGAAGGGAGGTTGAGGTTCACAATATGAGGCGGGGAATGAGAAGCCACAAAATGAGGAAGACCTTAGAGAATCACAATATAAAGGGTAATGAGATAAGCCACATAATAAGGAGGAGATCAGAGGGAGGACACATATAAGGAGGAGATGAGAAGGAGCATAATTGTTGGGGAGATGAGAGTAGGCCCCACCAATTGAGGGGAGATATGGGAAGGAGATGAGGGGACCAGATAGAAGATGAGATTTAGGGGGTACAATATGAGGTGTGAATGAGAGGGGCCACATTGAGATTTGGCAAAACAACATGAGAGAAGCCCAATAAGGTTAAATAATAAGACCCCACTATAATGAGGAGATGAGAGGAGGCACATATACAGGGGATATGAGACCACAATATGGAGGGGGGAGATAAGGGAGGGGGGGCCCGCGATATTAAGTGGGGATATGGATGATCACAATGTTAGGGTGGCTGGAATGAGAGGAGACGCCACAATATGAGGGGAATTGAGAGAGGTCACAATATCACGTTGGAGATGAGGGGCCACAATATGATGGGAACACATGAAAGGCAACGACATGAGTGGGAAGTGAGAGGTCACAAAATGTTGGGAACATGAGGGCCCCATATGAGGGGAAATCAGGGTCCAACAATATGAGGGGGATTGGAGGAGGCCCCAATATGAGGGGGTGAGAGGATGAAACCAACCAAAATTAAGAGAGCAGAACGAAACTCGAATATGATCACATTATGTGTTTGCTTGTTTTAAAATAATTGCCAAAAACCATCTCAAAATAAATCCATGTTTTTACTATCATTAATACGGATGTGTTTTGTGATACATTTTACCTCATGCTTTTTGCTATCCTTTCCAACCACAATGAAAAACACATGCTATAATGTGACCTTAAAATAATATGTATCATTTACATTAAAGGTAGGGGGGTCCCAAGGTCGATTTTCATTGGTTTTATTTATAGGCTCCCCAGTCCGCCCTCTGATACACTTAAAAGGACACTGTTATCTGTCTCAAGCCCCTTTATATTTGGGCCAAAGCGATGTGTGCACAACCCTTACACTTAAGATTTTGTATCTTGAGCTCGTGAGATGACTTTGGTGAATTGTGTCGCAGGCTTGACAAGAAAGGTCAGCAAGATCATATTCACCAGCGCAATAAACACACCTCTATATTTATTAATGTCTGCATATATTTCTATTCACTGATCAGATGCAAAGAGCTGGCTAGGTGGGGAGATTGGCACATACCTTTCAAAAACATGTTCCAACACCCATTCAAGGCCTCCGTCACCGAAATTCTTGGTCTCATACGGACCCAGGCGGCTCAGATTCCATCCACCACTGAGCACATTGGTACCGTATATAGCTGACAAGTAAAAAAATCCTGTGCAGTTGTGCAAGCACAGCCAGTGCTTCAAGATTGCCGTGTTTATAAACAAGGAGAACCTTGGCTTTAAACTGTGTACTGATGGTTATGTTTGCATATGTACAAGTGGAACAATAACCTACAGAAATTTATGTTACGGAATAGATTGCACTATAAAGGTCTCATTTTGGGTGGGTCTCGCTGAAATTGTTATATACCCACTGTGCATCATATTATACCAATACAGAACCACTACTACTTCAGACAGTAACTAATAAAGACCCTAAATCTAATCAATAAATATAATTCATAACCCAGAACTGACCATAATACTACAAGAAAATATATAGACCCTAGGGCAACAATGATAATGGAGACCCCCAGAGCAGATACTAATTATGAGGTACCCCAGAAGCATAATAATAAAGCCATAGCGCACATGAATTAATGGAACCCGCACACCGCCATAACCACCGGGAAAAAGTAAAAGAGGGAAAAAGGAAACGGGAAATAAAGCTGAACACGAGTGGAGGACGCATCACAAAATGAATCGGGGCGAACACCTAGCTGAGAATGTGTTGCGGGGGCAAAGTGCAGGGGCGGGTGAAGTCGAACAAGGGGGGAAACCCAGGGTAGTGCTTGGATGACGAGGATTCCATGGGGTCAGGGGGGTGCGGGCCCAAAGGGAGAGTAAAACGATTCACCCGGCGATATACCAGAATCCCTGCGTTAGAAGAGAACCGGGGGTAGTACGTCAGGATGCTTAGGAGGAAGTGGGGCGCCAGCTAAGAGGGGCGGGGGTGAGGGAGATACGAAGAGGCGCTAAGCGGGGATTATGCGGCGTCACTCTCGAAGCGAGCAGTTGAGCGGGGCGAATAGTGATTCGGATAACCTGCAGTGTACCCGTTGTAGTAGAATCCACCGGAAGAGTGGTACCAGCAAGGACGACTTGGTATTGCTGCAGGCATTCGAAATAAGGCAACGACAGGCCCCGGGAGATGGGAGGTCTGACGCAAGTAAACGCGGGCACGTTGGGTCCGCGGGTGCACAGACGGCTGCGGGCTAGGGGAACGGACGCCCGAGTCAAAACCCCATAAAATGGGATTCAGATCAATAATAATGGAGACACTTTTTTTCACTCATAATAGAGCCCTAGGGCCGATAATACTATGGAGAACCCATTGCAGATTGATAATAGTATTGGAGACCCACAGAGATGATAATAACATGGAGACCCCGAAGCACAAAAAGACGTCCCCTCTGTTCTGAGTGAAGTTGCCCCTCCCCACCTTATTCAAATCAACAAAATTGTGTCAAAAACGTTTGTGCTACGTTTGTGCTGATTCTTTCTCTTCCAAAGTACAATGTGTTTGCCTATAGTCCCCCTGGTGATAGCCAGGGAAGTGTCGCTAGGTTTGCTTTTTATTACCCGTTTCATCCTAAACACCTTAACACCTGAACATACCTTAAAAATGATAGCCTCATATTAACATGGTTGCTGCACAACCAGCACAAATGAAGCACTAACATTTGGCACCTGTTTTGTTGTTATTTCGGTTAATGTGGGGCTGTTGAAATTTTGAATTTAATTTTTGTTCATATATTCAAAACAAACAGCACAAAAAAACATTTGAGCAGCACAACCAGCACAACTGTGCAGAATGGTACGATTGTTTGATTTGGCAATTTCGGGGGCTGGTTGACCTCTAATGACCTCTGGAAACCTTCATAAAATTTTAAAAACGATAGCGGGCACAAATGAGATTCTGTCTGCAACAAACCAGCACAACCGACATAGCACAAACGTTTTACAACCAATTTTGTTTATTTGAACAAGGTGGGGCAACTTCACTCAGGTAATCTGTTTTCTCCTCTCGTGCCACTTTCCTGCACCAACATTCTTCTCAGATCTTTGTGCACTCTGCCTAGCATTAATGCTTATTGTATGTGCAGGATTCATGAACTTGAGCAGGATGACCCCCAGAGCGGAGAGGACCTAGGATGGTACTTCTGTACTTACTTCCTTTCAAGTACTTCTGTACCTGGGTACTCTCATGCTGCTCTGTTTTGGTGCCCTGATGCTGGTGGCATGTGCCACATGATACCGAGCAAGTGCCAGAGAGGATCTGTATGTGTGAATCTACCCGGTTCCTGCACCAACTAGTGTCTTATTGGTTATGGGGATTGTTGGGTACATCACCATGTATGTAACCATCCAAAGGAGTGGGCACATCAAGGTTTTTTTTCTAGCTAGACACGGAAAAAATAATATTTTCCATTGTGCACAGCAGTAATGAACATATATGATGGAATCTGAAACGCAGAAAAAAAAAGGGTAACTGCAAAGAACCAGACATTATAAACTATTAATATCATATGGGATGTAATTCCAAAGTTTCAGATGAAGGCTCAATAACCTCCTATGAATCCAGCATTTTATCTGCAGTAAACCCTGTAGTACTATGCAGCTGTCAATTTGCTACACTGCCAATAACCAGAGCTGAACATCCTGTCCAGGTAAACTCTTTGGTGCCACATTAAATGTTGAGCCCCTGTTCCTTATTCACCACCCATCCCCACAGTATGCTTTCTGAGTTCTAATCAGGGGCATAACAATGACCCCCTAGGTAGGATCTTTCCTGCATAATACACTACAGTGTAAAAGAAAGTAAAGGGAATAAAAAAAGTTATTTGTTAAATTAGCAGATAAGGAAAAGGGAAGAAGCATTAATCTTTCGATGATGGACTTTGGCTCTTATTAGATTGTAGAAGCGCTGCAACACATCTTAGAGTTGCAAAACATAACTTGGTCAATGAGAAGTATGTTTAATATAAAGTATCATTACTTACATGCTCTACAATTTGTATCAAAAAACCATGCAGACTGCATAAGACAAAAGAGCAACAAATGTATGTAAAAATAATTGCATTTAAAATAAATTTAAGTTATACCTTTTCTATCCATTTGGCAAAGTGTTGCTTGATAAGATTAATATGTATTCTAAAGTAATGTGCTCCCAAATCCTGCAATCCTGCCTCTTTTGAATTAAATGTCATGCCATTCATACTGACAGTGATATGACCGTTTTGTAATTCTGTACATACTTACAATGTATAAGCCCCAGACTGTAAGAGACAAAAGGGGTAACAATTGATTAAAGAAACATGCTTAAAATGCTAAAAAAAGTGTTCCTTATCCTTTTAAAAAAGAGAACATTAATGAAAGACGGCTGGTCTGCTACAACCCTCGAAATTACAATCTATAAAGATGATGTCTAGTACTTACCCTCTGACGCAGTTCACAGCAGCCATCACCTTATCAGGTATCACCTTTTTATGTGTTCTTGCTTTGGTGCTGTGATGTATCAGTGGAGAGTTTTCTATCTTATTGACCTAAAACTTCCCTGGAAACTTTAGCAAACTTTAGAAGTTTATATTTGACTTTTATACTACTGTACATTAAATAATGCAAGAAACTTTTGTGGACTTTAAACTATACATGAATGGAAATGTCATTTTCCACCAGACTTATAGATTGGGGGCACATTTACTCTCCCGTCTGGAGCAGTTTCACAACAAAAGCCCATTGGGGGGGTCATTTACTAAGGGCCCGAATCGCGTTTTCCCGACGTGTTACCTACCCGAATATTTCCGATTTGCGGTTCCGATTGACCTGAATTGCCCCGGGATGTGTCGCACGCGATCGGATTGTGGCGCATCGGCGGCCGGCATGCGCGCGACTAAAATCGGGGGCGTGCGAACAAACCGACGTATTCGTAAAACCGCCGCATTTAAAAACCGAAAAGTGTCGTCTGTGACCGCATTACCTTCACCTGGTCTGGAGGGGTGCAATCCGGCGCGTGGAGATGATTTTCAGCGCAGCAGCGCCACCTGGTGGGACGGCGGGGAACTGCCTTCATGGAATCCCCCTGGCCGGAACCCGAATCCAGAGGCAGAGAACGCTCCGCGGATCCGCGAATGGGCCGGTAAGTAAATTTCCCCCATTGTCCGACGATCAGCACTCTTGCTGCGCCCCGCGATTCACTAAATGTTTCGCTTCCCACTCCGGTCCGACAGAGTTCACCTCCTCTCCTGGTGTCATTAGTGGCATTGTCTTGGCGACACAAATTTGAATGCTAGAATCCTGCCTGCACTCCGAATCAGTTGGATCGTCCGACGGCCCGCCCCCCCCGACCCACCCCCCCCGACCTCGATTTCGGTAACAAAAAAACCGACAAAAAACCGATCATGTGCGACACAATCCCCTGTTAAATATCTGTCACAGCCGCACAAAACCCGAAAACATTGGAAAATCCGCCGAGAGTGCAGCTGTGGATCCTTAGTAAATAAGCCCCATAGTGTACTTTGACCTTTGAGTGAGGCTTTGACCCTGTGAATATGGTGCCGCCGCCCCTCTGAATTTACATGTGTGGCACAATAATGTATATTGTGCCTATAAGAATGGAAGCCACAGGATAGGGATTTACAGTGACAAATTAGGTGTGGATGACGCCGTGCTCTTTTTACTACACAAACCCAATCCCAATTAGAACAGATTGACACTATAGTTAAAATATTAAAATATTTATTGAATTATGGAAAAATATAACTAGAGATGGGCGAATTTATTGAAATTCGATTTGACCCATCGCCAAATTTTTGGCAAATCTTTGTTCCGACCCAAACAAATCAATTACGATCACGTTAAAACAGGTATTTTCCTGCTGCATAGAGCCTGTAGGGTGTTGTAGAATGTTGTGCCCTTGCTCAAATATGCCAGGGGAGTGTGGTTGGTCTCAAACCAATGGGGCTTGGGGCTCATTTTACTAAAGGTCCGCTCGGACGCATTTTCGTCGGGTTCCCAACGATTTCCATTTTTGCAGTGATTGCCCAGGGGATTTTGGCGCACTCGATCGGATTTGGTGTGCATTCGGCGCCGGCTTGCATGCATCAGAAATCGACATACCTGACGGAATTCGGAGCAACACGTCGGGATTTCATATAGAAATGTGTCCGCAAGACACTCACTTACATGCACCGTGAGAAGAAGGGTGAACCCCGTCGGACCTCGTGCGAAGTGACGGATGCAGAACTCGGGAGCACAAGCTAGTGCATCGCGACGGACCCGCATCCTCGTCTTACAAAACGCACCGCGGGATCGCGACAGGACCGGGTAAGGTAATCTGCCCCAAGTTGTGTTTTGGGTATGCCTCACATGACAGCCGCCACTCTTTAGAATCGCTTCACTCTTCAATTCCATGGGCACTTACCATCGGCCAACTTCACCAAATAAGGAAGCTGGAACGCAGCCTGACCAGGTACGTCTGTGCCAGCTTGAAAGGACTGAGCTGGGGCCAAGATTCCCCACTGTATACATCAAATATGCACCCTTTTTACACTGACATTAATGATTCCAAAAAGAGTGCAGAGGGTGTCAGAGTAATTTTGCAAACCAACGTCACTGACATTTGCCCTTCTTTAATCCGTCAGTGTCCCTTTCAACGGTCAATAATCCATCTGTATTGCTAAAGCCCAAAAACAAACATGAGTTGATCCAGGACAGAGATGACCAATAATGGGATTATTGCATTTCCTCTGTGTTCTGTATCCCACTCCTGCTTTTGGCTTTCAATCCTGAAAGCCTTTTCATTCAATTACTTTCTGCAGATAAAATGAAGGGGAACAAACCAAACATGTGCAACGTCATAGAGTGGTGGAGGGTGAAAACCATCTTTATGGAAAGCACATGGGGCAATTTACTTACCTACTTACGGGTCCAGTCGCGATCCATCAGCGGCGGGTTCTCCGACGCGATTCGGCCGTCCGGGATTCCTAAACGTAGTGCGCCCATGCCAACCAGGTGTCGCTTGGCTGCGCTGAAGGTCGATCCACGATCCTTCCTGGGTGCAGGTAGAGTGTGTCAAGCGCACATTTTTTTTTCGGGTTTCCCCGACGCCACGGCCCCCCTACTTTCCGTCGCATGCATGCCGATGCAACCAAAACCCGGGGCATTTCAGGGAAGACGCCAAATTGGTATATTCGGGTAACCCGACGAAAATAGCGATTCAGTTCAGGCCCTTAGTAATGACCCCAGTGTTCCAGGAGACAGTTGTCAGTTGGCAGCAAGCAATGACATGTTTGAAATTAAGTGAAGTTGATTTTTAATTTAAATTTGAAGATTAGAGATTCCACATGGATCCTCCCTTACAATTTCCCTGAAAATATTATTTCTTTTTCTTTTTGCGCCAAAAAGAATTCAAAGGTGGCAGTGGCAAGTAGCAGCAGCAGCACACAGCATGATGTTAGAGAGGTGGCACGATAACAATTCTTTAGGTGGCAGCAACATAGTAAGCCACAGTGTGGCAAACAATGTTAGACGTGGAGGGCGGCAGTGGCAGCAGCAAAGCAGGAGGGGTCAGAGAGTGGCACAATAACAAATTGTGGAGGTGGTACAACATGGTAAGCCACAGTGTGCACAATGTTATAGCGTGGAGGCGGCGTGGCAGCAGCAGCAGCCAGAGTCAGAGAGTGGCACAATGACAATTCTGGAAGTGGCATGCAACTGGTCGGGGAGTCCACATTGTGGGCACAATGTTAGAGCACGGAGCCGCAGTGACAAGGCATCAGCAGCAGGAAGTAGAGAGTGGCACAATGACAAATTATTCTGGGAAGTGGCAGCAAAATGGTAGGCCCTTGTGGCAAAATGTTAGGAGCGTGGGAGGCGTGCAGTGGCATGCAGCAGGAGGTTCAGAGAGTGGCACAATGACATATTCTGAGGTGGCAGCAACTTGGTGGCCACGTGTGGCAACAATGATAGAGCACGTGGAGGTGTCAGCGCAGCAGGAGGTCAGAAAATGGTACATGACAGAGTGTGCAGGTGGGTGACAATTCCAGTCCCTGTGAAAGAAGGTGGGAGGCAGTGGATTAAACTGGCAGCAGATGTTTACATTTAGGCTATGTCCAAGCATCGATAGTGCAATAAGGCAGTAGTTAGATCCAATCATTTTCTCAATATTGGGGGAGGCGTCATGGCTGACCAATCTGATGATAGCATTGGTGTGTTGAAATCCTGGCCGATCCCACCTGAGTCGTCTTGACAAAGGCAGTCCTCTCTCCATATTACGGTTTCTCCTTTGGGTAACATGTCCCCGTCCGCACTGAAACACCAGCTCTGATGCGACCACTACTGCCAGGCAGGACAGCTTCTCTAGCAAACTCTGCAGTTGCAGCCACACTTCAAGGTTGGCTGCCCGTAGTCCAGGGGATACTCTACCTGGGGTGGGAAGAGTGCTGTCCACGTAGGCACCACCTGCTGGCAAAACCCCGGTCTGCTCCATGTCCGGCTGTCCGTCTGCTGTTGCTAGCTGCTGATGGCGGCACTTCCTCACTAGATTTGTGAAGGAAGCTGCTCATTCGGACTGGCAGACGTAATCTGCTGCTGATGGAGCTGCTATGCTCCTCCCCTACCGCCCCTCATCTTCCCACAGCAGCCGTTGCAGTATTTTTACTGAGCGATTCTGCCAGGAATCCCCTAGTCCCGACCTGACAGAGGATGGACAATGGCGCCCAAAGGCAGCGGCCAACCTCTATACAGTTATCTCTATAGTATCATTTGGTTCTCCTGCTTGGCAGCTGGAAAAAGCACCATTTTTGACTGGTAGCGAGGTCCAGAGGTGGAGAGCCAAATCATCCTATGTCGGATGTTTGACTATTCGGCTGTCACTAGTTAGGCAAAGAAGCAGGCTGTGGGACAATCTGCGCAAGTGAACTCTGAGGACTCCCTCCCGGACTCCATCTTCCACTGTATAACATACTGCCACGGTGCTTCTGGTCTCTGCCTCGTCTTCTACCTGCCTCCAGATACTCTGCTCCTCCCTCCTGTCCGCGTAGCAATAGCCACTAATTCCAGACTATGCTTATGCTCCAATGTCCTGCTCTCCTCCTCCAGTCACGCCCCCACCGGACTCAGATTGAGCATGAGAGTAGTCGCCATATCAGTGACCCGTGACCAGACAGATTGCAGCATCTGTTCCAGGACATGAAGCAGTGGAATGAACGTATTCATCCCGCAGTCCTGGTGACGACACGATAATGTGGCCTCTCAAAGGGTCTGAGCAACGGCAGGTGTTGTCAGCATGAGTGACAGTGTTACACAGGGGAGTACTCCTGGTCAGGCTTGCATCATCAAAAACATCATTAATGGCTTTTCTCTGTTCAGTACAGACAGATCTACCATTTGGAGGCTGGAATTCCAACGGGTAAAAAACTTGGCATATCAGCCTGTGCTGGGTGTAGAAGCCGCTTCCGCCGCTGCAACTCGAGGAGGGTGTGCTTGGTTTTGTAAGAATGGCTGAAGTGCGTGCACAGTGTTCTGGCCATTTTTAGAATGTCTTGCAGATGGGTGGAAGACTTCAGGAACCTGTTGACAATAGAGATGAGCGAACATACTCCTATGCTATTCCACTATTCCTAGATGAAATATTCAAACGAAAGTTCAAAGTAAACGCTTCTGGCCCCCAGGCCCATTTTGGGTGGGGAGGAGCCGAGAGGCAGGGGCTGGACACGGCGAAAGCTTGCCTGGCAGCGGACCGCCAGCTCCTTCCCAAGAGTCCAACTAACATCGTTTTGAACTGCAGCAACCTTCAACCCACAACCTATACCTTTTAACTACTTCTAAGATCTACATTGTTTCAACTCCTCTTTTCTCACCATCCTTACGTTCACCTAGGGTGTCCATAACCGTCCCCATTGCCTCCACACTCGTCTCCATAGCACCCCCCACACTCCTTCCGTCTCCATAGCTGCCTCCACAGCGCCGTCTCCATAGCTGCCACCACACGTTGTCTCCATAGCAGCCTCCACATGTTTTCTCCATAGCTGCTCCACATGTCGTCCCCTTAGCAAACAAGCTGTCAGGCTATTTTTCGGTGTTTCACCAGATACTTATGGAACTCGTCACTCTGTCGCCGCCATGCTGTGTTATCGACTAAATTACCGTCAACTTTTGTTCATATAGGAAATCACTTCAGCGTCTTCTTGCTGACCTCCTTTGGATCCTCTCTGCCGCCATAACCAGCCAAATACTGATAGGTACAGTGCTACACTTTTCCTCGCCAAAAGGAATTTTTTTAATTGGTTTTGAAGCCTGAGTCCATTTGGGGTATGTCGCCATGCCACTCTCTAGCCTGCCGCTGCTGGCGCTGCCTCGCATGCCGTCCCCTATAGTGTCAGGGTCAATTATTTGTGTGTTTTAGATGCTATCTCGCCTCACTCGATCACTCTGTCATCCCATGTGCTGTTGCCCATAATTTTGGCATAATGGTGCGATTAAGAGCATCCATGCTGCTGCCCCTGCTGTTTCCTGTCCATTTCTGTGTTGTTTCCATCATTTTCTGAGGTTTCCAGGTGTTTGTCCAAGCTTACCTGTGCAGGCCTTGGTCCCCTTGAAAAATGCCTCGAGTCTCCCATTGACTTCAATGGGGTTCGTTATTCGAAACGAACACTCGAGCATCGGAAAAAGTTCGACTCGAGTAACGAGCACTCAAGCATTTTTAGTGTTCGCGTCATCTTAGTTGACAACTAGATTGAACACGCGTGCGCATGCGGGTGCATGGACCATCCCTCTCGGTGCAGCGCGGACACCATGTTCCTCCCATGTCTGTCACCATGGTTCCGATTTGCAGTTGTCGGGGAGAAAGCCACACATTGATTTCTTCTTGCATGACGCAGAGCAGTTCCCTCCCGAGTGTGACTTCATTCGCCCCGGCAAACGAGGTGTAGAACTGCGTGACCGTAGTTACAGCTGCACAAGTCCGCGCTGCCATGCACGTTGGAAGAAACCGATAATCTCAAGGACTGGCCCACCTTCTGTTCTACATATTTGTGAAGGGCTGGTACTGCTTTTTGAAAAGAATATTCGGCTTTGGAATTCTCCATCCAGTTCGGCACAAGCCATTGTTTCTCTGAAGGGTGCAGAGTCCACAACTTGGAAAGGGAGGGACTGCAGTACCAACAACTTTGACAGGAGCATGATCAGCTTCTGCACCTTAGGATGGCTAGATGCGAACAGTTGTCTCTTTGTAATCACCTCGCTCAACACTTCTGGCGCATGATAGCGAGAGTTCACTCTCTTTTCTCACCTCCTTACGTTCACTAGGGTGCCATAATCAATCCCCATTGTCTCACATGCCGTCTCATAGCTGCCTCCACACGTTGTCTCCATAACAGCCTCCACACATCGTCTCCATAGCTGCTCCACACGTTGTCTCCATAGCTGCCTCCAAAAGTCGTCTCCATAGCTGTCCCCTTAGCAAACGAGCTGTTTCAGGCTCATTTTTCGGGTGTCTCACCAGATACGTTTGAACTTGGTCACTATGTCGCCACATGCTGTGTTATCGACTAAATATACCGTTCAACCTTTTGTTCACATAGGAAGTCATTTCAGCGCTTCTTGCTCACCCTTTTGGTTCCTCTCTGCCGCCAAACCAGGCCACTCGGTCACTCTGTCATCGCCATGCTGTTGTCCCTAATTTGGCATAATGTGCGATTAGGCAGCCTCAGAGGCATCCATGCATGCTCCCTGCTGTTTCGTCCATTTCACCTCACGATCTCCACAGTGTCCACCAATGTTCCATGTGCAGCGTTCAACTGTCTATACCCCAGATGCTGGAGCGCAAGAGGAAATACAGCACATCGTCCCCTTAGCAAAGAGCTGGTCAGGCACATTTTCGGGGTTTTTTGTTTACCGGTGTGATGTTCTGGTGTTTTTTATGGGTCCTCATTTTGAAATGGATGCAAAGCTGTATGACTGAGTCCATGCCCCCCCCACATGCTCCCACACGTCGTCTCCATAGCATCCTCCACACGCCGTCTCCATAGCTGCCTCCACATGTTGTCTTCATGCAGCCTCCACATTCGTCTCCACAGCGGCCTCCCCCTTGTCTCCATAGCTGCCACCACACGTTGTCTCCATAGCACCCTCCACATGTTGTCCATAGTGCCTCCAAAAATCGTCTCCATAGCTGACTCCACATGCGTCCCCTTAGCAAACAAGCTGTGCAGGCTCATTTTTCGGGTTGTTTCACCAGATACGTTATGGAAACTCGGTCACTCTGTCGCCCCCATGTGTGTTATCGACTAAATATACGTCAAACTTTTGTTCAATATAGAATCATTCAGCGCTTCTTGCTCACCTCCTTGGGATCCATCTTTGCCGCCAAACCAGGCCAAATACTGATACGTACAGTGCTACACGTATCTCGCAAAAGGAATTTTTTAATGGTTTGAAGCCTGAGTCCATTTGGGGTATGTCGCCATGCCACTCTCTAGCCTGCCGCTGCTGGCGCTGCCTCCCGCATGCCGTCACCCTATAGTGTCAGGGTCAATTATTGTGTGTTTTAGATGCTATCTCGCCTCACTCATCCCTCTGTCATCACAACGATGCTGTTGCCCATAATTTTGGCATAATGGTGAGATTAGGTAGCGTCAGATGCATCCATGCATGTGACCCTGTGTTTCCTGTCCATTTCGTGTTGTTTCCATCATTTTCTGAGGTTTCCAGGTGTTTGTCCAAGCTTACCTGTGCAGGGCCTTGGTTCCCTGAAAAATGCTCAGTCTCCCATGACTCAATGGGTTAGTCGTTATTCGAAACGAACACTCGAGCATTGGAAAAAGTTCGACTCGAGTAACGAGCACTCAAGCATTTTAGTGGCTCGCTCAATCTTAGTTGACAACTAGATTGAACACGTGCGCATTGCAGTGTGCATGGACCACCCTCCTCGGTGCAGCGCGGACACCATGTTCCTCCCATGTCTGTCACCATGGTTCCGATTTGCAGTTGTCGGGGAGAAAGCCACACATGATTTCTCTTGCATGACGCAGAGCAGTTCCTCCGAGTGTGACTTATTCGCCCCGGCAAACGAGGGTGTAGAACAGCGTGACCGTAGTTACAGCTGCACAAGTCCACGCTGCCTTGCACGTTGGAGAAATGGCCCACCTTCTGTTTACATTATTGTGAAGGCTGGTACTGCCTTTTTGGAAAAGAAATATCGGACTTGGAATTCTCCACCTAGTTTGGCAACAAGCCATTAGTTCTCTGAAGGGTGCAGAGTCCACAACTGGAAAGCGAGGGACGCAGTACCAATAACTTTGACAAGGAGCATGATCAGCTTCTGCACCTAGGATGGCTAGATGCAAAACAGTTGTCTCTTGTAATCACTCGCTCAACCCGATTCTGGCGCCATGAGTGCGAGGAGCAGGAGCATCTGGTTCGGGAGAGATGTCAAAGACAAACAGTCCCTCAGCCGAGGTGCTGGAGTGCTGGAGCATTGACTGGCTGAAATGGCATGTGTGCCACTAGGTGCTGCTTGCTGTTGCGTGGCGGCAGGATGGGACACATATGAGGACGGTTTCTCCCAGGCCAATGGATGGTGATGGTGCATGTGTGCAGCTGGGCCGTGTTGCCACGTTAGCTCCTTTGCCACGCTTCACTTTTGCTTGCAGATTTACACACGCTCGGCTCCTCTGGTGTCATTACAAAAAAGTGCCACACGCGAGAAGGTGATTTTACCGCCAACACTCTGAACTGAGTGACTACACCGCCGCTGCTCGCTGAGCCCCTGCTTACTTGGATGTGCGACTCAGTATTTGTACCCCGGGCCGTTTGGCTCCCATCCTCGCACTGCTGCCACCCTGCTGACTCACGGCCACAGTAGCTACTTGCTGCCTGCTCCGCTGCCTGACGTGCAAGCTGACAATCTCTTCGCCTGACGATGATGAATCCCTTGCTATATCCGGCTCCAAGTGCGATTGGCTACATCATCAATCATTGTGTTCCCTGTCACTGCATTCTCCTCACGGTTCTCAATAAGCACAGTCTGCCTACTTGCAAGTGCAACATAACTCCATGCCACTCTCCACATCTCACTTTCCTCCTACTGCAAAGCAGCGGAGGTCTGACCCTCCTTCACTGCCAAGCAGCTGCTGACTGTCCCCAACAGTTTGTCCTCGCGGCGCTGAGCCCAGACCAGCTAGTAGATCTCTGGCTGAGGGAAATTGAACAGGAGAGAGGTGCGTTGAGGACAGCTGGGGCCGGCTGACCTGGTCTGGGCCATGCCAACTAAATGTTGTATCTGACAAACCCATAGACTTTTGGCTGGGTTGTTGTGTTAGATGTTAGTGGGAATTGGATGACCTAGTCAAACCAATCAACACACTGCCGACATATAACAACGGCAGTCTGGCCTCACCGAGTCACCCCTGCGCGACATCCCGTTACTGTGCTTGCCACCTCTGCCTGCTCACCTGCCACCTTATCTGTCTGACATAGTGGTTAATTAACTAGTGGATTTGACACGTAGTCCTGCTCTCACCATAGCAACAAAAAACTATTGAAATTTGCGTTATACAAGATGCCCCAAAACGAACACCCTAATATAGGAGCAGAAATCACACAGAAGTGTGTGGATTTGACACAGATTTCTTCCTATTACTTCAGTAACAAAATAGAATGCTATTTGGAATATACAGATCCCCCTAAACGCCACCTGGGATAGGAGCAGAAATCACTACAGAGAAACTTTGTGGATCTGACACAGAATTTCTTCCTGGTTGCTTCAGTGACAAAAAAGAACTGCTATTTTGGGTATACAGATCCCCCAAAAACGCACACCTGGGTGAGGTGCAGAAATCACATACAGAAGCAATGTGGATCTGACACAGATTTCTTCCTATTCTCTTCAGTAAAAAAAAGAACTGCTATTTTGGGTACACAGATTCCCAAAACGCACATCTGAGATTGGAGCAGAAATCACTACAGCACAGTACAGTACAACAGCTCAGACGCTACAGACAGCACATGAAGTGTGAAATGGCGCGATTGGCAATGGCTACCTGTTTTATAAGGCTTCGTGACATCAACATAGCCTGCCGGTCGCTCATTGGCTTACAGGTCTGCATATGTCATCGAGGGTGTCCTTTTGTCCTTCCCTTTCTCTGTCCTATGCAACACATTATGTGGCCCGCACCCATTTAGCTAAAAAAAGATGAAAAAAAATTTTGTTCCATAAAGTTGTATTGTACATATTGAGGCACATTTAATTACCCGATCCGGGCGGGTCCGACGAAGATAAAGTCCGGCGCGATTCACAACATTGTGCGCCTGATTCCTACACATCTGTCGCTTTCCCGCCGAGGTCCGCCGGAGTTTCATTCATTCTTCTTCCCGGTGCTTATAAGTGCGTGTCTTGCGACACAATTTCGTTATTAAATCCTGGGCGTTGTTCGAAATCTGTCGGATAGTCAGGAGGCTTGCTGCCTGATTTGTGTCGCCGTGAAAGCCAGCGCCAATGCGCAAAATCCGATCGTGTGCACCAAAAAAAACCCTGTTAAGCCGGCGTAATCGGAAATCATCTGGAAACCGACAAAAATGTGGAACGCGGACCCTAGTAAATGAGCCCCATATCCTCAACCGCTCTGGGGGCGGACATATGTTTGTTTTATTGTGTGTCTAGATTAATTTGTATCTGTTCTAAGAAGTCTTCAATATTTTTTGGACTATAAGGCGCACCGGAGTATAAGGCACACCATGAATAAATGCTTGCTAAAACATCTAGGTTCATATATAAGGCGCACCTGATTATAAGGATGAATGACCAGCAGGTGGCAGACCTGTGCACAGTTCAAGGCAGCTGTTTGTGGTAAGTAGTGGTCATATATAAGGCGCATGGACTATAAGGCGCACCTTTGATTTCTGAGAAAATCAAGGATTTTTTGTGCGCCTTATAGTCCGAAAAATACGGTATTTTCCGAACCGTTGATACTCACTATTAACTGTCCTTGGTTTAAGCACTTTATAATTGACGAATGAAAATGGATTTCTAAGTTATTTAGGGCTTTTTTATTCAGTAACAAAAAATGGTTATAATTTTGTATATTTATGTTTCAATGAAAAAAGGTGATTATTAAAAATAGGTGCATTATTATCTGTATTTATAGAGATGGTTCCTAACACCCAAATTAGTACCAACCTAGCATAACAACATATTACTTCTCTAGGGATGAGTGAACCTGATTTCACCATTTCCTATCCATACAAAATTTGGGCAAGTTCAGGTGAAGCAGCCAATCAAGCATCTTGCAGTCCCTTACCAACCATAATCATGATACGTAGGCATACCTGTGATTTATCAGGTGACACGTGACTGCAGTATAAAAGCAGTGTCACATCTCCAGATGCCATTAACACACAAGACAGCTAGGGAGAGGTGCTGATTGTAAAGTTGCTCGTCAGTCAATGAATAGCGCGCACAGAATAAAACATGAATCATAAAAGTGCTCTACTCGTTATGGTGCGCATTAATACACTTGACGTCGTGTAGCATATTGACCAAGTAAAAAAGGTTATAGTTGTTAAGGTTCGACAATATAAGCAGAAACCTAAATAGCTGCTATTAAAACTACATTTCACTCCCCAAAAAGCAACAAGACCACAACACCTATAGTGACAGAAAAATTAAAGTTAAAACTCTAGGAGGAAATGATGGGAAAAAAAAGAAAAATTGCCTGGGCATTAACATGGAAACAGGTGGAGAGATACGGATCTAGTAGTAATGACTAACAATGTCACACACCACAAAATTCTGCTCTTAAGAAAATGTTATTACGTATAATAAAGTATTTTGTATTCAACACTAAAATACAGCCCCGCCTTAGATATAAGATTATATGATATTTTCTTCTTTTCTTAATTAAATAAATATTTATTAACGTTCATATATTACAAAACAGTATAGAGCTAATACCATCGAACAGCAAAATGTTTTACAATGTGTTATTGTAAAAAGTACATCAATACAAAAAACATTCATATTATATAATCCCACCCCACCCCTTAAGAAGAGCTGACTGTCAGATACCATCTAAAGAGGTAAAAAGTAAAATTAGATAAATTTTAAAAATGATGTAAAAAATAATTAAAAAATGGACTAAAACAAAATAAACTTATTACTCACCCTCGGTGGCCCTGATGCGCAGAGCTGCTCCCCGATGTCATCGCGCTCCTCTTCTGGTTCCCGGCTCCTCTTCTTGCTTCCGCACGGTCTTCTGTCCTTTTAACATCGTGCGCGCGCGCCTAGTATGACGTCAGCAGCGGCGCGTCATACTAGGCGCCGCACGGGGAGAGAACAGTGGCGGCGCCCAACACGATGTTGAAGAAGACAGAAGAGGAGCCGCGATGACATCGGGGGAGCAGCGCTGCGCATCGGGGCCACCGGAGGGTGAGTAAGTAAGTTTTTTTTTTTTTATACTCTGGGCATGACTGTATACTACTGGGGGCAGTGCTGTATACTACTGGGGGCAGTGCGTGTATACTATGGGGCGTGTTGTATAATACTGGGGGTATGCTTTATAAATAGGGGGGAGGATGGGGTGGCGTATACTATGGCGGCAGGTGGGGGCTGTATACTACGGGCGCAGGCGGGGGTGCTGTATACTACATGGCGGGCGGCTGGGGTGGCTGATACTACTAAGGGCAGGCGGGGTGACTGTATACTACTGGGGGCCAGGCTGAATACTACTGGGGCAAGATTATATTATAGGGGTTGGCTGGCTATATACTTGAGGGTCTGTGACCAATGCATTTTCACCCTCGGCTTTATACTCGAGTCAATAGGTTTTCCCAGTTTTTGGTGGAAAATTAGGGGGTCTCGGTTATACTTGGGTCGGCTTTATACTCGAGTATATATGGTAACCATCTAAAAAAGTAACCTTTCGTAGGTCCCTTTCCTCCCTGTTAATTTTGTTGCCAGTGGTGCAAATAATCTGAATCTGTCCTAAGCCTCTTGTTACATTCGTGTATCCATATTGTGAGTATCCATTTTTGGAGTTATCTTCCAAGTTGTTTCCATTTACGACTCCCAGATCACCTTCCCACTTTTGTTTTTGCAGGAAAGTTATGATATCCTTTATTATCAGGAGCTTTTACATATATTAGAAATTGCTTTTTTTACCTTCCCCACAATCTTAACCTTTCTACACATTTGTGGATCTCTAAACCAAGTCTTTCTTTACCCACCTTTTGTATAAAATTATATAGCTGATAAATCCTAAAAACCCCTATACCCTGTAACTGTGGGATGTGATTCAGAAACTCTTGGGAAGCGTTACCCTCACTGTCAATTATCTGATAAATATATCTAATCCCTAATTTTTCCCAAGAGCATCTATCAGTTATTGTGTTAAAGTCTACATCATTTCTGTTGTTCCAATTTGGAATAAAATAATGTATGCCTTCTATTTTGAAGCAATTTTTTAAGTGATCCAGGTTCTATTCATCGATATACAACTGTGAAAACGTGCATGATGCCCCCTAACTAACAAACCACTTTCTAATAGCTCCCATATTGATTTAAAGTTCCTATATGTAAGACACAGCAGTTTCTTATAAGCTAAACACTTCCCCCTCATAGCAAAATAAGACAATTGCGCAGATATAAAATATAAGAAATATCTAGGATCCCTAATCCACCTTTTTTGACAGAATTATACATGAAAGACTATTTTTATCTAGTAATCTTACCCCCCTAAATCAGATCTCAATATCCCTTCTATGCTCTTAAATATTTTGGCCAAACAGGGCACACACTAAGTGGGTACAGTAACTGAGTCAATCATATTAATAAGTCAATAAGGGCATATTAGTCGAGTCCCTCACTCTTTGTATTTTTTTCCCAATAAAGGAAGATTGTTCAGCTCCACAAATCGACATCTGATGCCAATTGGATTCCAAGATATCTAAAATATTCTCCCCTTATTAAAATTTTAAGGGTGCCCCCTACCTGTGCCACTTTCTCATATAGAAGCAAACAGATTGATTTATCTCTGTTTATAGCTAAACCTGAATTAGCTCTGAACTCCATTGCCAATTCCATAACTCTGGGCACAGAGAGAGGGGAATCCCTTATAAAAAAACAGGATATGTTATCTCCTTTCCCGTCGCTCCCACCACCACCAATCCCCACCAAAACCCTTGCAAAAATTTCCAGTGGCTCAATGAAGATGACGAAGAGCAGCAACGAAAAGGTGCACCACTATCATGTCCCTCTTGAAAGTGGGAATACCTGTGACTGTGCCAATTTCTGCACCCAAGACATCTGAGACCGGTTTCTCCCAGGCCATGGTGGGATGGTGCATGTGTTGAGCTGGGCCGGTTGCCACGTTAGCTCCTTGCCACGCTTCACTTTTTGCTTTCAGATTTACACACGCTCGGCTCCTCTGGTGTCTTAACAAAAAAGTGCCACACCGCGAGAAGGTGATTTTACACGCCAACACTCTGCACTGAGTGACTACTACCGCGTGGCTCGCTGAGCCCCTGCTACTTGGATGTGCGACTCAGTATTTGTACCCGGGCCGTTTGGCTCCCATCCTCGCACTGCTGCCCTGCTGCTGGCCACAGTAGCTACTTGCTGCTGCTCCGCTGCCTGAGTGCAAGCTGACAATCTCTTCGCCCTGACGATGATGAATCCCTTGCTATCATCCGGCTCCCAAGTGCGTGGCTACATCATCATCATTTGTGTTTCCCTGTCACTGCTATTCTCTCAAGGTTCAATAAGCACAGTTGCCTACTTGCAAGTGCAACATAACCTCCTGCCACTTCCACATCTCTACTTCCCTCCTACTGCACAAGGCAGCGGAGTCTGCCCTCCTTCTGCCAAGCAGCTGCTGACTGTCCAAACAGTTTGTCCTCACGGCGCTGAGCCCAGACCAATAGTAGATCTCTGGTGAGGGAAATGAACAGGAGAGAGGCTGGTTGAGGACAGCTGGGCCGCTGACCTTGTCCTGGGCCTGCCAACTAAATTGTATCTGACAAACCCATAGACTTTTGGCTGGGGTTGTTGATGTTATGTGTGGGGAATTGGATGACCTAGTCAACCAATCAACACACTGCCGCATATAAACAACGGCAGTTCTGGCCTCACGAGTCACCCCTGCTGCGACATCCCGTTACTGTGCTGCCACCTCTGCCTGCTCACCTGCCACCTTTTGTCTGAAATAGTGGTTAATTAAACTAGTGGGATTTGACACGTATCTTGCTCTCACCTAGCAAACAAAAAACTATTGAAATTTGCGTTATACAGATGCCCCAAAACGAACACCCTAATATAGGAGCAGAAACACTACAGAAGCGTGTGGATTTGACACAGATTTCTCCTATTCACTTCAGTAACAAAATAGAACTGCTATTGGAATATACAGATCCCCCTAAACAAACGCACCCCTGGGATAGGAGCAGAAATCACTACAGAAACTTTGTGGATCTGACACAGATTTTCCCTGTTTGTTCAGTGACCAAAAAAGAACTGCTATTTTGGGTAACAGATCCCCCAAAAACGCACCACCCTGGGTGAGGTGCAAAATCACTACAGAAGCAATGTGGATCTGAAACAGATTTCTTCCTATTCTCTTCAGTAACAAAAAAGAACTGCTATTTTGGGTACACAGATTCCCCAAAACGCACATCCTGAGATTGGAGCAGAAATCACTACAGCACAGTACAGTACAACCAGCTAGACGCTACAGACAGCACATGAAGTGTGAAATGGCGCGAGTGGCAATGGCTACCTGTTTTTATAAGGCTCGTGACATCACAAAGCCTGCCGGTCGCTCATTGGCTTACAGGTCTGCATATGTCATCGAGGGTGTTCCTTTTTCTTCCCTTTCTTGTCCTATGCAACACATTAGTGCCCGCACCCATTTAGCTTAAAAAGATGAAAAAAAATTTTGTTCCATAAAGTTGTATTGTACATATTGAGGCACATTTACTTACCCGATCCGGGCGGTCCGACAAGATAAAGTCCGGCGCGATTCACACATTGTGCGCCTGATTCCTACACTTGTCGCTTTCCCGCGAGGTCCGCCGGAGTTCACCTTCTTCTTCCCGGTGCTTATAAGTGCGTTCTTGCGACACAATTTGTTATTAAATCCGGGGTTGTTCGATCTGTTGGATAGTCAGGCGGCTTGCTGCCTGATTTGTGTCGCGTGAAAGCCGCGCAATGCGCCAAAATCCGATCGTGTGCACCAAAAAAACCCTGTTAAAGCGGCGCTAATCGGAAATCATCTGGAAACCGAAAAAATGTGGACCGCGGGACCCTAGTAAATGGCCCCTATCCTCAACCGCTCTGGGGGCGGACATATTTGTTTTATTTGTGTCTAGATTAATTGTATCGTTCTAAGAAGTCTTCAATATTTTTTGGACTATAAGGCGCACCGGAGTATAGGCACACCATGAAAAATGCTTGCTAACATCAGGTTATATATAAGGCGCACCGATATAAGAGAATGACAGAGGTGGCGACCTGTGACAGTTCAAGGCAGGTTGTCGGTAAGTAGTGTCATATATAAGGCGCATGACATAAGGCGCACCTTTGATTTCTGAGAAAATCAAGGATTTTTTGTGCGCCTTATAGTCCGAAAAATACGGTATTTTCCGAACCCGTGATACTCATACTATTAACTGTCCTTGGTTTAAGCTACTTATTAATTGACGATGAAAATGATTTCTCAAGTTATTTTAGGGCTTTTTTATTTCAGTAACAAAAATTGGTTAATACTTTTGTATTATTGTTTTCAATGAAAAAAGGTGATTATTAAAAATAGGTGCATTATTATCTGTATTTATAGAGATGGTTCCTAACACCCAAATTAGTACCAACCTAGCATACAACATATTACTTCTCTAGGGATGAGTGAACCTGATTTACCCATTTCCTATCCATACAAAATTTGGGCAAGTTCAGTGAAGCAGCCAATCAAGCATTTGCAGTCCCTTACCAACCATATCATGTCGATGAGGCATACCTGTGATTTATAAGGCTGGCACGTGATGCAGTATAAAAGCAGTGTCACATCTCCAGATGCCATTAAACACAAGACAGCTAGGGAGAGGTGCTGATTGTAAAGTTGCTCCAGTCAATGAATGAGCGCGCACAGTAAAACATGAATCATAAAAGTGCTCTACTCGTTATGGTGCGCATTAAATACTTGACGTCTGTAGCATATTGACAAGTAAAAAAGGTTATAGTTGTTAAGGTTCGACAATATAAGCAGAAACCTAAAATAGTGCTATGTAAAAACTACATTTCACTCCCCAAAAAGACAAGACCACAACACCTATAGTGACAGAAAATTAAAGTTAAAACTCTAGGAGGAAATGATGGGAAAAAAAAGAAAAATTGCCTGGGCATTAACATGGAAACAGGTGCGGAGGATACGGATTCTGTAGTAATGACTAACAATGTCACACACCACAAAATTCTGCTTTAAGAAAATGTATTACGTATAATAAAGTATTTTGTATTCAACACTAAAACAGCCCCGCCTTAGATATAAGTTATATGATTTTTCTTCTTTTTTAATTAAATAAATATTTATTAAACGTTCATATATTACAAACAGGTATAGAGCAATACCATCGAACAGCAAAATGTTTTACAAGTTGTTATTGTAAAAAGTACAATCAATACAAAAACATTCAATATTATATAATCCCACCCCACCCCTTAGAAGAGCTGACTGTCAGATACCATCAAAAGAGGTAAAAAGTAAAATTAGATAAATTTTAAAAAATGATGTAAAAAATAATTAAAAAAGTGGACTTAAAACAAAATAAACTTATTACTCACCCTACGGTGGCCCTGATGCGCAGAGCTGCTCCCCGATGTCATCGCGCTCCTCTTCTGGCTTCCCGGCTCCTCTTCTTGCTTCCGCACGGTCTTCTGTCCTTTAACATCGTGCGGCGCCTAGTATGACGTCAGCAGCGGCGCGTCATACTAGGCGCCGCACGGGGAGAGAACAGTGGCGGCGCCCCCCAACCGATGTTGAAGAAGACAGAAGAGGAGCCGCGATGACATCGGGGGAGCAGCGCTGCGCATCGGGGCCACCGGAGGGTGAGTAAGTAAGTTTTTTTTTTTTTATTCTGGGCCGACTGTTATACTACTGGGGCAGTGCTGTATACTATGGGGGCAGTGCGTTATACGATGGGGGCAGTGATGTATAATACTGGGGGTATGCTTTATACTACTGGGGGCAGGTGGGGTGCTGTATACTACTGGGGGCCGGCTGGGGGGCTGTATACTATGGGGCAGCTGGGGATGGCTGATACTACTGGGGGAGGCTGGGGTGGCTTGTGGATACTACTAAGGGCACGGCGGGGTGCTGTATACTACTGGGGGCAGGCTGTTGTATTACTACTGGGGCAAGATTATATTATAGGGGTTGGCTGGCTATATACTTGAGGGTCTGTGACCAATGCATTTTCACCCTCGGCTTATACTCGAGTCAATAGGTTTTCCCAGTTTTTGGTGGGAAAATTAGGGGGTCTCGGTTATACTTGGGTCGGCTATACTATATTGAGTATATATGGTAACCATCTCTAAAAAATGTAACCATTCGTAGGTCCCTCCTCCCTGTTAATTTTTGCCAGTGAGTGCAAATAATCTGAATCTGTCCTAAGCCTCTTGTACATTCTGGTGTTATCCATTTATTTGAGAATCCATTTTGTAAGTATCTTCCAAGTTTCCTATTTACGACTCCCAGATCACCTTCCACTTTTGTTTTTGCAGGAAAGTATGATTAGTCCTTTATATCAGGAGTCTTTTACATATATTAGAAATTGCTTTTTTTACCTTCCCCCAATCTTAACCTTTCTACACATTTGTGGATCTCTAAACCAAGTCTTTCTTTACCCACCTTTGTATAAAATGATATAGCTGATAAACTCTAAAAAACCCTATACCTGTAACTGTGGGATGTGATTCAGAAACTCTGTGGAAGCGTTACCCTCACTGTCAATTATCTGATAAATATATCTAATCCCTAATTTTTCCCAAGAGCATATATCAGTTATTGTGGTTAAAGTCTACATCATTTCTGTGTTCAATTTGGAATAATAATGTATGCCTTCTATTTGAAGCAATTTTTTAGTGATCCAGGTTCTATTCATCGATATACAACTGTGAAAACGTGCATGATGCCCCCTAAATAACAAACCACTTCTAATAGCTCCCATATTGATTTAAAAGTTCCTTATGTAAGACACAGCAGTTTCTTATAAGCTAAACACTTCCCCCTCATAGCAAATAAGACAATGCGCAGATATAAAATATAAGAAATATCTAGGATCCTAATCCACTTTTTGACAGAATTATACATGAAAGACTATTTTTTATCTAGTAATCTTACCCCCCTAAATCAGATCTCAATATCCCTTCTATGATTCTAAATATTTTGGCCAAAACAGGGCACCAACTAAGTGGGTACAGTAACTGAAGTCAATCATATTAATAAGTTCAAGGGCATATTAGTCGAGTCCATCACTCTTTGTATTTTTCCCAATAAAGGAAGATTGTTCAGCTCCACAAATCGAATCTGATGCCAATTGGATTCCAAGATATCTAAAATATTCTCCCTTATTAAATTTAAGGGTGGCCCCCTACGGCCACTTTCTCATATAGAAGCAAACAGATGATTTATCTTGTTTATAGCTAAACCTGAATTAGCTCTGAACTCCATGCCAATTTCCATAACTCTGGCACAGAGAGAGGGGAATCCCTTATAAAAAACAGGATATGTATCTCCTTTCCCGTCGCTCCCACACCACCAATCCCCACCAAAACCCTTGCAAAAATTTAGTGGCTCAATGAAGAGGGACGAAGAGCAAGCAACGAAAAGGGTGCACCACTATCATGTCCCTCTTGAAAGTGGGAATACCTGGACTGTGCCAATTTCTGCACCCAAGCAATAGGATATTGATACATTGCCTTAACTAATCGAACAAAACTTATCTTCAAGGCCAAATCTAGCATTACTGACCATGAGAATCTCCACTCCTTCCTGTCAAAGGCTTTTTTAACAGCGTCCAGTGACACGATGGAGAGGTCGGAACCTTCACCCAATGAATATCCAACACTTGTAGTAAGTAGTTTAAAGATATCCATGGGTCTTTGTCTTTCTTTGGAATGACAATAAATAACTGCCTCTTCCATGATTTTGTTATGTAACCTACTTCCTCCATTTTGCTTCTAACCACAGCCAGAAATGGTACCAAACACTTTGGACATTATATTATAAAACTTCTATGTAAGACACATGGGCTGGAGAGCTGTGTCCCTAGAAGATTGTAGAAGCCTGAAGCAGTTTTGCTATGTTAAGGGGATCATTGGGAGAGGCTCCTCCTGTATCCCGCACTTTTTCTTCTAATAACCGCTGGGGTATATGGGCAGCGGGGTAGCTTGATGATACCAAAAGGGGGCGTAAGCATTGAGAGTGCCTAGGACAGCATCAAACACTTAATACGAACGCGCCATGATGTATACCATTTATGAAATTTTTATTTTGACTTTCTAAGAGGTGCTATTTAACTTATTATCTATATTTTCACATTTTTCTAGCTGTACTGTATATTTTCTAAATCTATTCAAAGCATTATACTGCACATTATACATTGCCACCATAAATACATTTTCTTTACATAAAAATGGAATAAGATAATAATTTTAGCTGAAAGTAACCATTATAAGCCAAAAACTTTTTAAGTGCCATTCTTATGTACTGGTTCCGAGATATATATAATGGGGTTAAGAAGAGAGTAAATACAGTGTTGTAGTAAGGAAACAATCTTATTCAAGAGCAATGAAGCTCTTTAGATGGGATCATGTATTAACTATAGTGCCATAGAATATTACCACAACAGTGAGATGAGAACTGCAGAGAGGTAAAAAGATTTTGTGTTTGCCGGAAGGAAGACAGGAACTTAACTATAGTGGGAAGACGATACAATAGGTTGTAATGATAAAAAACACAGAGAAGGACAAGTATTGGCATAGAAAACATAAAGACTTCCAGTTTACAAGAAAGTGTCTGAGCAGGAAAAGCTTCTGGAGAGGGATAAAGGTCACAGTAAAAGTGGTCAATGATATTATAATGACAGAAATTAAAATGTGATACAGGTAAAACTGCTATAAGATTAAGAGTTAGACCAAATAACCATGGCCATGTGGATAGACAGATCTGGTGCCTAAAGTCCATGATACTAGAGTATCTCAATGGGTTACAGATGGCCAGGTATCGATCATAGGACATCACTGACAGAAGAAAACATTCTGTAATAGTTGTACCACTAAAGAAGTAAAATTGGGTAATGCAGCCCAGATAAGTCATTATTTTATCTCCTGGTAGAAAGGCACCAAGCATATTAGGTACAATGTTATAGAAATCCAAGATCGGAAACAGAAGATGACAGAGGAAGTAATACATGGGGGTCTGGAGATGGAATTAGTGAAAACCGGATGATGCAGAAGGTTCCTATTAATTGTAAAAATAAAGATAACCAAGGAAAAGAATAAAAAATACAATACCAAAGGTGTGGGGTTTTCGAAACCCAATTAAAATGAATTCTGTCACTACCGAATGTCATTGTAAACATGTAGAAATAGTACATCTTGGACTACAATAAAAAAAAAAAAAAAAGTGAAAATAATTCTAAATACAGAAAGACAGTAGTATTTGTATTGTATTTAACTCTTTTAGACACTTGTACAGCTGGGACTTATCTCCAAAGGAAGTTTACCATCAAAATCCAGCTGATAAACCAGGGACACTGTGACAGTGGTAATCTTCTATATTGTATTCGCTGTCTATCCTTCCTCTATAATCAACTTTTAAAAATTATCTAATGAACCAGAAGGCTCTGGAGGGGTTTCAGAGCCCTTCAGTGCTGTAGCTTTAGAGAGTGTTACAATGAGTACAGCAGGTTTCCCCTCCCCTGCCCTTTCTGCTGGTGGAGGGAGAAAGCAGGGGGTTGGGTGAATTTTTTTTCTCATTGTAACAGTCTGCGAATCTGCAGCATTGAGATGCTCTGGTTACATCCTCAGAGCCCTTCTGGCTCATCAGTATAATTCTTAAAGAAAAAGATTGCAGCAGTACGGGATTCCGTAGTAGAGATAAATAAAAACACTTTTTTATTTTCTCATTCTTAAAAACATCAATGCCCCATGGCGGTAAAAAGTTCGACTTTCTGATCCATTTTGAATCTGAAATGATTCTTAATCGAAATTATATCGAAGAGTTCTGGAGTCCAGGGGACAACCTTGTATCATCCACATGATTGGATACAAGTATACCACAATATATGAGAAAAAAATAATAAAGATGCACCAGATAATGTCAATTATTTACCAGAATGATGTCAATGTATGACATTAATTATTGCCAAGTTCATATCTGTTAGGTTTTAGTTCTTTTTCATTTGGGATTAAGTGCATGGTACTGAGACCCCCTAAGTGATATTCCTGGAAATGTTTAGAGGCTCCAGAAAGACTTTATGTGCTGAAGGTGGTTATTTAATTCTGAGATGAACTTGTTGTTCCAGATATGTGTTCAGCTTTACGCTTTTTTAGTTTCCTTATGGTTCAGCCCACATAGTATAGATGACATTGGGGTACATTTACTTACCCGCAATACCAAAAAAAAGAGCTGAAAAATGTTTAGAAAAAAGTATATATTCTTATTAACATTCCAAATAGACATAACAAACTCGGGTCGCAGGTACTCTTTTGTGGTCCCATTTTCCACCTGGGACATCCTGTTTCACCCATATTTTGTAATTCCCCAATCTTTCTGGGAGTTGTATATGTGCATTATTTGGAATGTTATTAAAGAATATATACTTTTTCTAAACATTTTTCAGCTCTTTGTTTTGGATTGTGGGTTTCTATAATTTTGAGAGTTGACAGGACATTTTGTATGGGGGCAAAGTTGGTTGTTGTGTTTACATTTACTTACCCATCCTGCGCGATCCCTGAAAGTGCATTGTCTGACCGGAATGCACATCTGCCGCAACTATGATCGTGCACCCAATACCGCATGTCTTCCCGCTAGGTCCGCCAGAGTCACCCATCTTCTTTCTGGTTTATTGTAATTGCTCTTGTTTGCAACACAAATTGAATCTTAAATCCTGCGCTCAGTCCGAATCATCAGTCGGATCGTCCAAGGGCCCATCCCCCGATCTATGTTGCTTGAAAACCAATGCAGCTGCGACACCAATGTCAGTAAATTACTGTCACACCGGACCGCAATTACCCTAAAAATTTTTTGAAAACATCCATGGACCCTTGGTAAAACGCCCCTTGTGGCATATTTATTAATATAAAATGATGGTTAATGCACAATTGATGAACTTCTAGAATTTAGACACTCTGGATGTGGTTTCGGATGTGTTGAGGTCTGGGTTTGCGAACGATAGGCAGATGTTGTACATCGGTTTCATTACCTAAACTGCCCCCAATAAGACATGAATTAGACTAGGGGATATTCATGGAACTGTTAGTGGGCAATAATGCCAAAAGTTTAAGACCTTGTGGAAACATTAGTGACAGCCATCTTTATAACATCTGGGTAATATTCTGTCTTGAAAAGGAAACAGGTACATTTTGTTGGTATATCAAAACAATGTTAAAGGTTTGTTTGATGTAGTTAAAAAGTTAACTGGGATTATACTCAAACATATCATTCTTTTTTTAATTGAAATGTGTACAGAAGGTTCTCTATTTGTTTAGAGATTATTTTCGCTGTTCTCTGCAATGGTGTTTGTTATAATAGAGAGATGAGCGCACATACTCGTCGAGCTTGGATGCTCGATCGAGCATTAGCGTACTCGTAACTGCTCGTTGCTCGGCGACAAGTATTTCGTTCCCGATCGAGAAATGGCGCTCCCCGCGTTTTGCTTTTGCTGGACCCAGAAAACAGACCAATCACAAGCAGGAGACTCTGCACTCCACCAGCATGACGTGGTACCCTAACGTCGATAGCAGTGTGTGGCTGGCAGAATCAGGTGACCACTGGGAAGAATAGACCGGTGCCGCAGCGATGCTCGGATCATATCTGGTCTGGATGACGCTAGGGAGAGAGTGACTGCTGGTCAGGGAAAAAAAAGCGTTAGGGTGCTCTATTAGCTTACGATTGTTAGGCAGGATGATTCTTACAACAAGCCCTTTTAGGGCTACATAAACGTATATCTTTTTTTTTATTGCTGGTGGCTGGGTTGCTGGCACTAGTAGTGCAGCTAGTACCTATTGTGGAGGAATTAGCAGGGGGACTTGCGTACCGTGTGTTTAGCTCTAGTGGACCACAAAATATCCACCAAACACCAAAAGTGGGAAATTTATTAGGGTTTGATTTCATTATGCATGAGTGCCATTTTTTTTATTTTACGTTTTATTTTTCATAACTCAGGTCCATCAGCATTGGCATAGTGTGTGCTTAAATTGGCTGAGAAGCCATAGGAGAATCCAAAATGGCTTATTACGCTACAGTAGCGTTATATATATTTGATTTTGGTTGATATGATGGTGGCTGTAGTTGTTGCAGGCATCTTACTAGCAAATTGTGAGCAATTTGGAGTGAGACTTCGACCACTGTGTTTTGCGGCGTCGTGAGCGCACAATATCCATCGCAAAGACCGAAGTGGGAAAATTATTAGGGCCCGGGGTGGTGGATGCAATTAGGCACAGTCTGCCAATTTCCTTTTTTATTTTACGTTTTTTTTTTCATTAACTCAGCTCATCTCATCTGGCATAGTGTGGCTTTAAACTGGCTAGAAAATAGCCATAGGAGAATCCAAACGGCTTTACTTACGCCTTACAGTAGCGTTAATTATTTCATTTTATGGTGATTGACTGTGCTGTAGTTTTGCATGCATCATATAGCAATGTGAGCAATTGCAGGAGATCTTGACGACCACTGTGTTTGCCTTATGGTGACGCACATATCCATCGCAAAGACCGCGATAGGCGGAAATTTATTAGGGCCCGGGGATGGTTTCAATTAGGCACAGTCTGCCATTTCCTTTTTATTTTACGTTATTTTTTCATATAACTCAGCGTCAATCTCATCTGGCTAGTAGTGCTTTAATACTGGCTAGAAAGAAAATAGCCATAGGAGAATCCAAAACGGCTTACTTACGGCCTACAGTAGCGTATATATATTGATTTCTGGTTTGATCTGCTGGTGGCTGTGGTTGCCAGTGGCATCTACTAGCAAATGTTGTGGCAATTTGGAAGTGAGATTGCGACCACTGTGTTTGCGCTTAGTGACGCACATATCCATCGACAAGACACGAAGGGGGGAAAATTATTAGGGCCCGGGTTGGATTCAATGAGGCACAGTCTGCCATTTCCTTTTTTTATGTTACGTTTTTTTTTTTCATAACTCAGCTCATATCATCTGGCATAGAGTGTGCTTTAATACTTGCTCGAAAAATAGCCATAGGAGAATCCAAAACGGCTTACTACGCCTACAGTGCGTTTTATGATATTGATTTCTGGTTGATCTGCTGGTGGCTGTAGTTGTTGACAGATGCATTTATAGCAAATTGTGAGCAATTGAGAGTGAGACTGCGACCACTGTGTTTTGGCTTAGTGACGGCACATCCATCGCCAAAGACCGAAGGGGAAAATTATTAGGGCCCGGGTTGGATTTCAATTAGGCACAGTCTGCCATTTCCTTTTTATTTTACGTTTATTTTTTTCATAACCAGCGTCATCTCATATGGCACATAGTAGTTGGCTTTAAACTTGGCAGAAAATAGCATAGGAGAAATCCAAAACGGTCTCTTACGCCTACACGTACTATAT
Organism: Engystomops pustulosus; assembly: GCA_019512145.1. NCBI lineage: Eukaryota > Metazoa > Chordata > Amphibia > Anura > Leptodactylidae > Engystomops > Engystomops pustulosus. Next base: position 26,419,676 of record CM033646.1, on the reverse strand, counting down.
TATTTGATTTTCTGGTTGATTGCTGGTGGCGTTAGTTGTTGCAGTGCATCTACTAGCAAATTGTGAGAATTTGGGAGTGGACGAGACCACTGGTTTGCCGGCTTAGGGACGCACATTATCCATCGCAAAAGACCGAAGTGGGAAAAGTTTATTGGGGCGGGGTTGGATTCATCTAGGCACAAGTCTGCCAGTTACTTTTTTATTTACGGTTTATTTTTTTCATAACAAGCGTCATCAATCTGGCATAGCAGTGTGCCTTTCATACTGGCGAGAAAATAGACATAGCAATAGGATAGCATCGTTTGGTTTAAAACTAAAAAACACACACAAAAAAAAAAAAAAAAAAAAAAAAAAAAGGTAAAAAAAAAAATTAAAGTTATAACTCTCATTTTCAAAATGTTTAACCCGAGGGCTAGAGGGTTAGAGGATTGAGGGCGGGACGTGGGCAGTCCAACTACTGCAGGGGTCAGAGGCCGTGGTCCTGGGCGGGGGAGACACACACTGCGCATGAGGAGCAGGGGAACAGCGCAGAGATACACTCCTACGGTTCATGTATGAAGTTACTGGGACTTGGTATGTAGGCAACTGTTGAGCACAGAACAGTGCGCAACAGGTGATGTCGTGGAATTGCCGACAATGCTTCAGCCAATTTGTCCACCAGTAGCTTCCACGCAGTCCACCCATGTCACGAAATCGGCACTCCTCAAGCCCTGCACGCAGCCTCATCCCCCCCAGTCTGCCCCCTCCAGCAAAATTGCCATTTGAACCGGCATACCTGAGGAACTGTTTTCTGGACATTCCACCAGTCCACCAAACCATGTCCGGTTGCTGATGAGCAGCAATTTTTCCGATGGCCCAGGTTCCACCAGTCGCACGTCTGTGGTGATGATGACCTTGACGTAGGAAGAAGTGTGTAAAGAGGGTAGTCGACGATGAGGAGACAGGTTGTCAGACAGTGGAAGTTGTGCAGGGACAGGAAGTCCGAGGGGGGAGCAGACTGAGGGATCGGGAGGATGATGAGGTGACAGACACCAAGCTGGGTTGAGAGGGCCGGGTGAAACAAAACCAGTGCTTCTGAGACGAAGAGGAGAGGTCTCGACCAGAACAGGGTGAAGAGGCAGTGGTGGGCAGAGGAGAGGCAGGGCCAGAGATGGTGCATCAGCGCACAAATGTGTCAACTAGTGAAGCTACCGTGAGCAAGGGCTCCTGCGGCGAGGCTAGATTCAGAAGTACTGGAGGTCTTTAAGGGAACACGGAATTGGACCGACGGACTGTGGGTGCCACATTGCCAACAGGATAGGCAGGGGGTTCCATCCACTAATAGCTTAAATACCACCAAGTATGCCGCAGGCATATGAATGCTAAACACCCACTCGTTGGGCACAAGCGCGTTCACCTCCGGCGGCACACCACTGCTCCTTCCCCTGTGCAGATGATAGTCGCCCCCTGACAGGACCCTGCCACAAAAACACCAAGTCAGCCTCCACGATCCTCCACAGCATCCACCAGCGTTCAGCTCTCCATACCTAGAGCTGGAGCGGAAACGCAATATAGTGCAACCACAGACACGCCCAAGCCATTAATGTGGCACATTCCAGATTGCTAGGCCGTGGGATGCTGCCCGTAGTATAGGTGTAGAGACCGAGGCCTTTCGCAGCCTCATGGCGGCGGCCGCGCCCCTCGGTATTCGAGTCCCAAGCCAGCCTACTTTACACGAGGTGCCGTCCCAGCCCGTGCAACCACAGTGTCAGAACAACATAATCCGGTGCCCGACCGAACGCCGTTTTAGACAGGTCCACCCATGACAAGGAACACTGCGACGGTGCTGCCGGGAAGGGCCACACTGTACGCGTGACGGACACATTGGAGTTAACTTGGTGGAGGCTTGGGACAGAGTCGACTACCTGCGGCTGGCAATATACTGACGACGCCGATGTAGTGGGCCACTAGGTCGGTGTTTTGCAGGCTACTATGCCTCCTCTCCTCCCACCCATCATCAAACTCTCCTCGAAGACCATACGTGGGCAGGGCGCATAAGCGGTATAGCTTAGGCACAGCAGCAGTGCCGTTCGCTAAAGCGACGCGGCGGTGTGCTCAAAATTGCTGAGCCTAGGCGAGAAAAGGACACCGCCCAAGACTATACAGGGATCCGCGAAGATGATCTGTTGGCGGCCACGCTGAAGCGAGGAGCAGGAGCATCTGGACCGGGAGATGATGTCAAAGACAAACAGCTCCCTTCAGCTGAGGTGCTGGAGCCTTGACTGGCTGAAATGGCATGTGTGCCACTAGGTGCTGCCGCTGTTGCTGCGGCGGCAGGATGGACCACATCTGAGACCGGTTTCTCCCAGGCCATTGGATGGTGATGGTGCATGTGTTGACGCTGGGCCGTGGTGCCAACGTTAGCTCCCTTGCCACGCTTCACTTTTTGCTTGCAGATTTACATACGCTCGGCTCCTCTGGTGTCTTAACAAAAAAGTGCCACACCGCCGAGAAGGTGATTTTACCGCCAACACTCTGCACTGAGTGACTACTACCGCCGCTGCCTCGCTGAGCCCCTGCTTACTTGGACGTGCGACTCAGTATTTGTACCCCCCGGCCATTTGGCTCCCATCCTCGCACTGCTGCGGCTCAGTAGCTACTTGCTGCCTGCTCCGCTGCCTGACGTGCAAGCTGACAATCTCTTCGCCTGACGATGATGAATCCCTTGCTACATCCGGCTCCCAAGTGCGATTGGCTACATCATCATCAATTTGTGTTTCCCTGTCACTGCTATTCTCCTCAACGGTCTCAATAAGCACAGTCTGCCTACTTGCAAGTGCAACATAACCTCCCGTGCCACTCTCCACATCTCTACTTTCCCTCCTACTGCACAAGGCAGCGGATGTCTGCCCCTCCTCTTCAAGCAGCTGCTGACTGTCCCCAAACAGTTCGTCCTCACGGCGCTGAGCCCAGACCATTTAGTAGATCTCTGGCTGAGGGAAATGAACAGGAGAGAGGCTGGTTGAGGACAGCTTAGTGCCGCTGACCTGGTCCTGGGCCATGCCAACTAAATGTTGTATCTGACAAACCCATAGACTTTTGGCTGGGGTTGTTAGATGTTATGTGTGGGGAATTGGATGACCTAGTCAACCAATCAACACACTGCCGCTAGATAACAACGGCAGTTCTGGCCTCACAGAGTCACCCCTGCTGCGACATCCCGTTACTGTGCTGCCACCTCTGCCTGCTCCACCTGCCACCTTTCTGTCTGACATAGTGGTTAATTAACTATGTGGATTTGACACGTATTCCTTGCTCTCACCATTAGCAACAAAAAACTATTGAAATTTGCGTTATACAGATGCCCCAAAACGAACACCCTAATATAGGAGCAGAAATCACTACAGAAGCTGTGTGGATTTGACACAGATTTCTTCCTATTCACTTCAGTAACAAAATAGAACTGCTATTTGGAATATACAGATCCCCCTAAACGCACACCCTGGGATAGGAGCAGAAATCACTACAGAAACTTTGTGGATCTGACACAGATTTCTTCCTGTTTGCTTCAGTGACAAAAAAGAACTGCTATTTTGGGTATACAGATCCCCCAAAACGCACACCCTGGGTGAGGTGCAGAAATCACTACAGAAGCAATGTGGATCTGACACAGATTTCTTCCTATTCTCTTCAGTAACAAAAAAGAACTGCTATTTGGGGTACACAGATTCCCCAAAACGCACATCCTGGGATTGGAGCAGAAATCACTACAGCACAGTAGAGTACAACCAGCTAGACGCTACAGACAGCACATGAAGTGTGAAATGGCGCGAGTGGCAATGGCTACCTGTTTTATAAGGCTGCGTGACATCACAAAAGCCTGCCGGTCGCTCATTGGCTTACAGGTCTGCATATGTCATCGAGGGTGTTCTTTTCTCCTTCCCAGAGTTCTCTGCCCTATGCAACACATTGTGCCCGCACCCATTTAGCTAAAAAAAGATGAAAAAAAAGACTTTGTTCCATAAAGTTGTATTGTACATATTGAGGCACATTTACTTACCCGATCCGGGCGGTCCGACAAAGATAAAGTCCGGCGCGATTCACCAACATTGTGCGCCTGATTTCCTACATCTATCGCTTTCCCGCTGAGGTCCGCCGGAGTTCACCTTCTTCTTCCCGGTGCTTATAAGTGCGTGTCTTGCGACACAATTTTCGATATTAAATCCTGGGCGTTGTTCGAATCTGTTGGATAGTCAGGCAGCTTGCTGCCTGATTTGTGTCGCGTGAAAGCCGGCGCCGATGCGCCAAAATCCGATCGTGTGCGCCAAAAAAACCCTGTTAAATGCGGCGCTAATCGGAAATCATCTGGAAAAAAAAAATTCTTCCTATTCTCTTCAGTAACAAAAAAGAACTGCTATTTGGGGTACACAGATTCCCCAAAACGCACATCCTGGGATTGGAGCAGAAATCACTACAGCACAGTACAGTACAACCAGCTAGACGCTACAGACAGCACATGAAGTGTGAAATGGCGCGATTGGCAATGGCTACCTGTTTTTATAAGGCTTCGTGACATCACATAAGCCTGCCGGTCGCTCATTGGCTTACAGGTCTGCATATGTCATCGAGGGTGTTCCTTTTGTCCTTCCCTTTCTCTGTCCTATGCAACACATTATGCCCGCACCCATTTAGCTAAAAAAGATGAAAAAAAATTTTGTTCCATAAAGTTGTATTGTACATATTGAGGCACATTTACTTACCCGATCCGGGCGGTCCGACGAAGATAAAGTCCGGCGCGATTCACCAACATTGTGCGCCTGATTTCCTACATCTGTCGCTTTCCCGCCGAGGTCCGCCGGAGTTCACCTTCTTCTTCCCGGTGCTTATAAGTGCGTGTCTTGCGACACAATTTTCGTTATTAAATCCTGGGCGTTGTTCGAATCTGTCGGATAGTCAGGCGGCTTGCTGCCTGATTTGTGTCGCGTGAAAGCCAGCGCCAATGCGCCAAAATCCGATCGTGTGCACCAAAAAACCCTGTTAAATGCGGCGCTAATCGGAAATCATCTGGAAAACCGACAAAAATGTGGACCGCGGACCCTTAGTAAATGAGCCCCATTATCCTCAACCGCTCTGGGGGCAGACATTATTGTTGTTTTATTTGTGTGTCTAGATTAATTGTATCTCTTCTAAGAAGTCTTCAATATTTTTTGGACTATAAGGCGCACCGGAGTATAAGGCACACCATGAATAAATGCTTGCTAAAACATCTAGGTTCATATATAAGGCGCACCTGATTATAAGGATGAATGACCAGCAGGTGGCAGACCTGTGCACAGTTCAAGGCAGCTGTTGTGTGTAAGTATTGTTCATATATAAGGCGCACTGGACTATAAGGCGCACCTTTGATTTCTGAGAAAATCAAAGGATTTTTTGTGCGCCTTATAGTCCGAAAAATACGGTATTTTCCGAACCCGGTGATACTCAACTATTAACTGTCCTTGGTTTAAGCACTTTATTAATTGACTGAATGAAAATGATTTCTCAAGTTATTTTAGGGCTTTTTTATTTCAGTAACAAAAATTGGTTTATAACTTTTGTATTTATTGTTTTCAATTGAAAAAAGGTGATTATTAAAAATAGGTGCATTATTATCTGTATTTATAGAGATGGTCCTAACACCCAAATTAGTACCAACCTAGCATACAACATATTACTTCTCTAGTGATGAGTGAACCTGATTTACACATTTCCTATCCATACAAAATTTGGGCAAGTTCAGGTGAAGCAGCCAATCAAGCATCTTGCAGTCCCTTACCAACCATAATCATGATACGTAGCATACCTGTGATTTATCAGGCTGCACGTGACTGCAGTATAAAAGCAGTGTCACATCTCCAGATGCCATTAACACACAAGACAGCTAGGGAGAGGTGCTTGATTGTAAAGTTGCTCCAGTCAATGAATAGCGCGCACAGTAAAACATGAATCATAAAAGTGCTCTACTCGTTAATGGTGCGCATTAATACACTTGACGTCTGTAGCATATTGACCAAGTAAAAAAGGTTATAGTTGTTAAGGTTCGACAATATAAGCAGAAACCTAAATAGCTGCTATTAAAACTACATTTCACTCCCCAAAAAGCACAAGACCACAACACCTATAGTGACAGAAAAATTAAAGTTAAAACTCTAGGAGGAAATGATGGGAAAAAAAGAAAAATTGCCGGGCATTTAAATGGAACAGGTGCGGAGATAACGGATCTAGTAGTAATGACTAACAATGTCACACACCACAAAATTCATGCTCTTAAGAAATGTATATTAGTATAATAAAGTATTTTGTATTCAACACTAAATACAGCCCCGCCTTTAGATATAAGATTATATGATATTTTCTTCTTGTCTTAATTAAATAAATATTTATTAAACGTTCTATATTACAAAACAGTATAGAGCAATACCATCGAACAGCAAATGTTTTACAATGTGTTATTGTAAAAAGTACAATAATACAAAAAACATTCATATTATATAATCCCACCCCACCCCTTAGAAGAGCTGACTGTCAGATACCATCTAAAGAGGTAAAAAGTAAAATTAGATAAATTTTAAAAATGATGTAAAAAATAATAAAAATGGACTAAAAAAAATAAACTTATTTACATCACCCTCCGGTGGCCCGATGCGCAGAGCTGCTCCCCATGTCATCGCGCTCCTCTTCTGGTTCCCGGCTCCTCTTCTTGCTTCCGCACGGTCTTCTGTCTCTTTAACATCGTGCGGCGCCTAGTATGACGTCAGCAGCGGCGCGTCATACTAGGCGCCGCACGGGAGAGAACAGTGGCGGCACCCAACGCGATGTTGAAGAAGCCAGAAGAGGAGCCGCGATGACATCGGGGGAGCAGCGCTGCGCATCGGGGCCACCGGAGGGTGAGTAAGTAAGTTTTTTTTTTTTTATACTGCTGGGCATGACTGTATACTACTGGGGGCAGTGCTGTATACTACTGGGGGCAGTGCGTGTATACTATGGGGCGTGTTGTATAATACTGGGGGTATGCTTTATAAATAGGGGGGAGGATGGGGTGGCGTATACTATGGCGGCAGGTGGGGGCTGTATACTACGGGCGCAGGCGGGGTGCTGTATACTAGATGGCGGGCGGCTGGGGTGGCTGATACTACTAAGGGCAGGCGGGGTGACTGTATACTACTGGGGGCCAGGCTGTTACTACTGGGGCAAGATTATATTATAGGGGTTGGCTGGCTATATACTTGACGGGTCTGTGACCAATGCATTTTCACCCTCGGCTTTATACTCGAGTCAATAGGTTTTCCCAGTTTTTGGTGGAAAATTAGGGGGTCTCGGTTATACTTGGGTCGGCTTATACTCGAGTATATATGGTAACCATCTAAAAAAGTAACCTTTCGTAGGTCCCTTTCCTCCCTGTTAATTTTGTTGCCAGTGGTGCAAATAATCTGAATCTGTCCTAAGCCTCTTGTTACATTCGGTGTATCCATATTGTGAGTATCCATTTTTGGAGTTATCTTCCAAGTTGTTTCCATTTACGACTCCCAGATCACCTTCCCACTTTTGTTTTTGCAGGAAAGTTATGATATCCTTTATTATCAGGAGCTTTTACATATATTAGAAATTGCTTTTTTTACCTTCCCCACAATCTTAACCTTTTTCTACACATTTGTGGATCTCTAAACCAAGTCTTTCTTTACCCACCTTTGTATAAAATGATATAGCTGATAAATCTAAAAACCCTATACCTGTAACTGTGGGATGTGATTCAGAAACTCTTGGAAGCGTTACCCTCACTGTCAATATCTGATAATATATCTAATCCCTAATTTTTCCCAAAGAGCATATATCAGTTATTGTGTTAAAGTCTACTCATTTCTGTTGTCTTCAATTTGGAATAAAATAATGTATGCCTTCTATTTGAAGCAATTTTTTAGTGATCCAGGTTCTATTCATCGATATACAACTGTGAAAACGTGCATGATGCCCCCAATAACAAACCACTTCTAATAGCTCCCATATTGATTTAAAGTTCTATGTAAGACACAGCAGTTTCTTTATAAGCTAAACACTTCCCCCTCATAGCAAATAAGACAATGCGCAGATATAAAATATAAGAAATATCTAGGACCCCTAAATCCACCTTTTTGACAGAATTATACATGAAAGACTATTTTTATCTAGTAATCTTACCCCCCTACAAATCAGATCTCAATATCCCTTCTATGACTCTTAAAATTTGGACCAAAACCAGGGCACAACTAAGTGGGTACAAGTAACTGAGTCAATCATATTAATAAGTCAATAGGGCATATTAGTCGAGTCCATCACTCTTTGTATTTTTTTCCCAATAAAGGAAGATTGTTCAGCTCCACAATCGAATCTGATGCAATTGGATTCCAAGATATCTAAAATATTCTCCCTTATTAAAATTTAAGGGTGCCCCCTACCGGCCACTTTCTCATATAGAAGCAAACAGATGATTTATCTTGTTTATAGCTAAACCTGAATTAGCTCTGAAACTCCATGCCAATTCCATAAACTCTGGGCACAGAGAGAGGGGAAATCCCTTATAAAAAAACAGGATATGTTACTCCTTTCCCGTCGCTCCCACCACACCAATCCCCACCAAAACCCTGCAAAAATTTACAGTGGCTCAATGAAGAGGGACGAAGAGCAAGCAACGAAAAGGGGCACCACTATCATGTCCCTCTTGAAAGTGGGAATACCTGGACTGTGCCAATTTCGCACCCAGCAATAGGATATATTGATACATTGCCTTAACTAATCGAACAAAACTTATTCAAGGCCAAATCTAGCATTACTGACCATGAGAATCTCCACTCCTTCCTGTCAAAGGCTTTAACAGCGTCCAGTGCACGATGGAGAGTCGGAACCTTCACCCAATTGAATATCCAACACTTGTAGTAAGTAGTTTAAAGATATCCATGGGTCTTTGTCTTTCTTTGGAATGACCAATAATAACTGCCTCTTCCATGATTTTGTATGTAACCTACTTCCTCCTTTTGCCTATCAACCACAGCCAGAAATGGTACCAAACTTGGCAATATTTATTAAAACTTCTATGTAAGAACATGGGCTGAGAGCTGTGTCCCTAGAAGATTGTAGAAGCCTGAAGCGTTTTGAACTATGGGTTAAGGGGATCATTGGGAGGCTCCTCCTGTATCCCGCACTTTTCTTCTTCTAATAACCGCTGGGGTATATGGGCAGCGCGGGGTGCTTGATGATACCAAAAGGGGGCGTAAGCATTGAGAGTGCTAGGACAGCATCAAACACTTAATACGAACGCGCCAGATGATGTATACCATTTATGAAATTCTTATTTTGACTTTCTAAGAGGTGCTATTTTTAACTTATTATCTTATATTTTCACATTTTTCTAGCTGTACTGTATATTTTCTAAATCTATTCATAAAGCATTATACTGCACATTATACATTGCCACCATTACAATACATTTTCTTTACATAAAAATGGAATAAGATAATAATTTTAGCTGAAAGTAACCATTATAAGCAAAAACTTTTTAAGTGCCATCTTATGTACTGGTTCCTGAGATATATATAATGGGGTTAAGAAGAGAGTAAATACAGTGTGTAGTAAGGAAACAATCTTATTCAAGAGGCAATGAAGCTCTTTAGATGGGATCATGTATTAACTTAGTGTCCCATAGAATATTACCACAACAGTGAGATGAGAACTGCAGTAGGGAAAAGATTTTGTGTTTGCCGGAAGGAAGACAGGTAACTTAACTATAGTGGGGAGATTACAATAGGTTGTAATGATAAAAAACACAGGAAAGACAAGTATTGGCATAGAAAACATAAAGACTTCCAGTTCTACAAGAAAGTGTCTGAGCAGGAGGAAAGCTTCTGGAGAGGATAAAGGTCACAGTAAAAGTGGTCAATGATATATAATGACAGAGAAATTAAATGGTGATACAGGTAAACTGCTATAAGATTAAGAGTTAGACCAAATAACCATGGCCAGGGATAGACGATCTGGTTGCCTAAAGTCCATGATACTAGAGTATCTCAAGGGTTTAAGATGGCCAAGGTATCGTTAAGGACATCATGACAGAAGAAAACATTCTGTAATGTTGTACCACTAAAGAAGTAAAATGGGTAATGCAGCCCAGATAAGTCATTATTTTATCTCCTGGTTGAAAGGCACCAAGCATATAGGTACAATGTTCATAGAAATCCAAGATCGGAAAAACAGAAAGATGACAGAGGAAGTAAACATGGGGGTCTGGAGATGGAAATTAGTGAAAACCAGGATGATGATCAGAGGTTCCTATTAATTGTAAAAATAAAGATAACCAAGAAAAGAATAAAAAATACAATACCAAAGGCTGTGGGGTTTCGAAACCCAATTAAAATGAATTCTGTCACTACCGAATGGTCATTGTAAACTGTAGAAATAGTACTTCTTGGACTAGAAAAAAAAAAAAGAAGAAAATAATTTTCTAAATACGAAAAACAGTAGTATTTGTATTGTATTTAACTCTTTTAGACACTTGTACAGGGACTTATCTCCAGGAAGTTACCATCAAAATCCAGCTGATAAACCAGGGACACTGTGACATGGTATCTTCTTATATTTGTATTCGCTGTCTACTTCCATTCATAATCAAATTTTAAAAATTATTCTATGAACCAGAAGGGCTCTGGAGGGTTGTTTCAGAGCCCTTCAGTGCTGTGCTTAGGAGAGGTTAACATGAGACCAATAACCTGGCCAGGGATAGACAGATCTGGTGCCTAAAGTCCATGATACTAGAGTATCTCAATGGGTTACAGATGGCCAGGTATCGATCATAGGACATCACTGACAGAAGAAAACATTCTGTAATAGTTGTACCACTAAAGAAGTAAAATTGGGTAATGCAGCCCAGATAAGTCATTATTTTATCTCCTGGTAGAAAGGCACCAAGCATATTAGGTACAATGTTCATAGAAATCACAAGATCGGAAACAGAAAGATGACAGAGGAAGTAATACATGGGGGTCTGGAGATGGACATTAGTGAAAACCAGGATGATGATCAGAAGGTTTCCTATAATTGTAAAAATAAAGATAACCAAGAAAAGAATAAAAAATACAATACCAAAGCTGTGGAGGTTTCCGAAACCCAATAAAATGAATTCTGTCACTACCGAATGGTTCATTGTAAACATGTAGAAATAGTACATCTTTGGACTAGAAAAAAAAAAAAGTGAAAATAATTCTAAATACAGAAAGACAGTAGTATTTTGTATTGTATTTAACTCTTTTAGACACTTTACAGGACTTCTATCTCCAAAGGAAGTTTACCATCAAAATCTAGCATGATAAACCAGGGACACTGTGACAGTGGTAATCTTCTTATATTTGTTATTCGCTGTCTCCTTCCTTCTATAATCAACTTTTAAAATTATTCTAATGAACCAGAAGGGCTCTGGAGGGTGTTTTCAGAGCCCTTCAGTGCTGTGCTTAGGAGAGGTTAACATGAGTAGGTTTGAACTATCGCAATGATTCAATTTACATATATTGACATTATTATCTGGTGCAACTTCATTATTTTTTCTCATATGTACGGTGTACTTGTACCCGATCATGTAATGATGACTCTGGACTACAGGATTCCGAAACATCCAGTAAGTTTCCTTTTTCTAATCATGTGTCAAACAATTCTGTGTTTACGATTTAGAATTATTTGAGATTCAAAATGCATTAGAAAGTCGCCCTTTTTACCGCCATGGCACGTTGATGTTGTAAAAATGAGAAAATTAAGACATTTTTTTATTTATCACTACTTCTGGAATCTTTTTCTATTATCTGGATACACCTTATGCCCGTGCAGTGGGGAGACGCTGACAAAAATATACCACATTAGGTGAGCTATTTTCATATTTATATTTTTTCTCATAATTCTAAAAGTTGCTTTTAGAAGGAAGGAGACCATGGATGACAAATATAAGAAGATTACCTCAGTCTGAGTGCCTGCATCTGTGGGTGAATGCAATAAGTGAGCAAAGAAAATATTCTCTGCTTAACTACTACAACACTGACAACAAGCATATTTGTTGGCACAAGGCAAGATGGATTCAAAAATTCAGATGCTTTTTACTAAATCCTGATGATCATGGGGCGTAAATTGAGGGGGTGCAGAGGGATTGATCGCAACCGAGCCCAGGAGGTCTAGAGGCCCATAAGGTGTCACTTTCCAATATGAGAAGACTATTACTATAAAACATACATTATAGTTAGGGTCCTGGCACCGACTTTGCACTGGGGCCCATTAGCTTCAAGTTATTCCACTGCTGATGAAGCAATAATTTTTAAAGTCTTTGCTTCATAGTTTTGCATAGTTACGGACACAGATCCCAATGTACTGCAATGTTGTTGAGATAGATGATACTGACTAATTTTATACTATAGAGCGAACTATCTATAGGAAACCATCAAACCAAAAAAAACAAGGAAACATTTATAAGAAAGAAAGTGCAAATTTTCTTATGATACAGGAGGTGCAACACCAAACTACTCCTAAAAGTTTTCATGGCTCCATCCTTTCTCAGTGCCCTCTGGCTAAATAGTGGACGGGTAGACAGAGGATGGTCCTGATCAGTGCTAACAGCCAGTGTGAGGCAGGTAAAGTTCTAGAAAAGTTAGATTATAGATAATATGACCAGATAATAAGACTGACAATGAAAACAGAAGCTGGGTAACTAATCTTCCTTTCCACGAAATTTGTAATAAGTAAGTGTTACACTATTCACACTGAATACAGACTCTTCTTAGCAATGCTCAATTAAAGCATTAAACAATATAAATGTTTAGTTCATCACTATACAAAATAGTAAAAAATGATTGACAGCTACTCTTTGAAAAAGGGAAAAAGTGTCCCATTTCCTAATAAAACATTACATACACAAATCCTGCTGAGAAATCACTGTTCTATAAAGGATTATCAACGGTACTCAGACTGTGTGTGCCATAACACATCAGTGTGATCACCTTTTATCTTCTTTCTTCGTTGCCTTTCATTATTACTACCTAGGGAGTAATTATTCTTATTACACAGAGGAAGTTTAAAGTTAACTTTTGAGACATAATTGTTATGCAGCTGTTCTATTATGGAAATAGAAAAATCTTTAGTAAATATAGATGAGAGGACTTGAACAGCAAAGTTCGGATCTGTACCAAATGGTTCAGCACCCACAGACCTGGAAACTGAACAAGCGTTCCTGTTCAGGATCCAGGTCCTTGTTTGGGAAAAAGCACCAAAATGCTTGATTGACTGCTGAAGCATCCAATCGTGTAGATTGCAGCTTCTTGGCAACCACAGGCCTGGCTTCTGTAGGCATTTCTGTAATTGGCCGGGCTGGACATGTAAATCTTCAGTATAAGGGGAGGGTACAGACACCATTACACATGAGAGCCAGAGGTTACTGCTCACCATAGAGTCATTCTTCATACAGAAGTTTCTCAAAAACAAGCAATTGCCCTTTTCAGGGCACTTACATGTATAGAGGAGACTGTTGTTATTAGGTATAGGTGTAAATCTGAAATAATTTCCCTTTTAAGTGCACAAATTATCATCAATGATACCTTTATTGTAAAGTTGCTCTTGTTAGTGAATAGTGCACACTAATATATAGATCATAAAAGTGGCATTGCCAGTGAAAAGCATGCACTAATACCTGATTCATAAAGGAGCTGTTGTCTGTTAATCATGTCCAGTGATACCTTGTTTATAAAGGTGCTATCAGTGAATAGTGCCAGTAAAATGTAGCAAATAAATGTGCTGTTGTCAATGAATAGCTTCCAGGAATAAATAAATCATAAAAGCTCTCTCACAGTACAGTTTGGTACTGAATGTCTTTTAAAATGAGGAAAGGAGGAATTTATGGACATGGGCATGGCCATGGTGCTGCTCCTGATGGAGCCCGACAGAGAGAGAGGCAGTGAGAGTGAGTGACAGACAGGTAGGGAGAGTGAATGAGTGACAATGACAAGCAGGGAGATTGAGTAAGTGAGAGACAGAAAGACAGGCAGGGAGAGTGAGAGACAGGCAGAGAGTTAGACATGCATCAACACCTTCCATAAATCTGAGCAATTGTCTCAAGACCCAGTATGAAAATGGTGGCAGGATATATACAAAACCAAAAACACAAATAATAATAAGAAGTGGGGGGGGTTTAAACTATTTTTATAGCTGTGCTGGGCAGAGGCCGTAGCTTGACAGCACCATTAGGGGGCATAAGCAATGAGAGTGCCTAGGGTAGCATAAACACTAAATACGGCCTGCCATATGATTTTTATGAGATCTTCTTTTGCCTTTATAAGAGGTGGTAATTTTAACTATTTTTATAGCTCTGCTGTACATTTTTGTTTCATTTGCAGGCTTGGGATTGGTGGCTGAGCATGCTTTTGTGAAGTTGACATTTATTAAATATGTTTCTTCCATTCTAGAAATAATGTATAGGCTGCCTTCTAACCTACCGTATGTACTCAAATATAAGCCGACCCGAGTATAAGCAGAGGTACCTAATTTTACCACAAAAAACTGTGAAAACGTATTGATGTATAGGCCCAGGGTAGAAATGCAGCTGCTACTCTCCAATAAAATGTCTAGTAGTCTCCCCCATCAATAAAATGTCCAGCAGTCCCCCCTCATGAATGAAATGTCTACAGCTGCCCCTCCAATAAATAAAATGTCCAGCTGAGTAACCCCATTAATAAAGTATCCAGCAGAGTACCCCCCGTTAATAAAGTGTCCAGCAGAGTGCCCCCATTAACAGAATGTCCAGCAGAGTGTGCACGTTAATAAAGTGTCCAGTAGAGTGCAACCAATAATAAAGTGTCCAGCAGAGTGTCCCCATTAATAAAGTGTCCAGCGGAGTGTCGCCAATAATAAAGTGTTCAGCAGAGTGTCCACGTTAATAAAGTGTCAAGCAGAATGTCCCGTTAATAAAGTGTCCAGCAAAATGTCCTTGTTAATAGAATTTCCAGCAGAATGCCCCGTTGTTAGAGTGTCCATCAGGGTGCCCCCTTAGGACTTTCACCACAGCAAGTATTTGAGTTCCCAGTCAGGCCCAGACAGACGCACATCTATGAGATGTGCCAGCACACAAACTATGATGTTAGCAGGCGGCAAGAACCAGCGACGAAAAGAGGACGCTGGGAGTCAGCTCAGGGGGGTGAGGACTACAATTATTTTTTTGCATATTCTCGAGCACAAGCCGAGTGGTGCTTTTTTTTTCCCAAAAATTATTTCATTATGAAAAGGAAGTTGATTTAAAAATATTTATAAACTTAGAGTTGCTGTAAGCATATTGGCCCAGAGAAAAAGGTTATTATGTTATTTAGGATCGACGATATTAGCAGAAATTTTTTATTGGAAGAAACAAATCAGATTGGTGTTCTTTTTAAAATATATTGCACAGAAGAGTTAGTAAATGTTTACCAGTAGGGCATATGAAACCTAAAATATTTCTATTCAAAACTACATTTAGCCCCCAAAAAACAAGACACAATATAGCTGTAGTGACAGAAAAATAGAAAAGTTATAGCTTTGAGAAGAAATTGACGGAAAAAAAAAATCGAAAATGCCCTAAATGGCATAAATATGGAAAACAGGTGCGAAGATAAGGGGCTAGTAGTGATGACTAACAATGTCACACATCCAGGGGTGGAACTTGGAGAGACCGGGCCCCATAGCAGGCTTCCCTATGGGGCCCCCCTACACTCTCAAAAAATGTACATATTTTTCTATAATTTTATACACATGTGTATACTGCACATGTATACACAGTTAGGCTGAATTCACAGGAACATGAGATGGCTGGTTTCATACGTTCGTGTGAATGCAGCCATACACACATTTATAAATTTATACACTCCTACACATATAAACACATTTATGCAGTGATAAATTTTCTGCACATCCAGTGTGTTATGTCGGATGCCGGGGCCCCCTGACACTGTGGGCCCCATAGTGGTTGCTATGGCTGTTACCGCTGTAGTCACGCCCCTGCACACACCATACGCATGCTGACCTAAGAAAATGTATTTTACATGTGATGAAGTATTTGGCCCAATGCATTTCAAAACACAATGCAAACGCTTCATGTGAATGCAGCTCCTCTCTTCTACTTATGGGCTGGGGGTTATGGGCAGAGACATTAACTTGACGGCACCAGTAGAGGGCATAAGCAGCGAGAGTGCTTAGGCAGCATCAACACTAAATAAAGCAATGACCATTAAGTATCCGATTTTTATGAAATTTTCTTATGTTGACTTTATAAGACTATTTTTATAGCTATGCTGTACATTTTTGTTTCATTTTCAGGCTTGGGATTGTGGCTGAGCATGCTGTTGTGAAGTTGACATTTATTAAATGTGTATCCCATATTCTAGAAATAATTTATATGTTGTCTTCTAACCTATTTCTAAATCTATTCATAAGCATTATACTGTACATTATACATTGCACCATACAGTACGTTTTCTATCCATAGCAAAAAGGAATAAGGTTATCATTTTAGCAGAATGTAACCATTATAAGCCAAGCACTTTTGTAAGTGCCACATGTAAATTGGAATTATTTCACATGCTTTAACAGTTTAACATTTTGCACAGTAACCTCTTGTCAAAACTTTTACATTTTTGCATTTTTTTTTTAATTGATTACTTCTAAGGGTGAGGTCACACGTAGCAGTTTAATTGCGTTTATAATGCATTTTGAAACTAATTACAACAGCTGAGGGGAGGTGATTTGCCTTATTTCATTACTGTTAACATTTGCATTTACAAAACACAATATAAATGGCACATTAATGCATGTGTTAACATTGCATTTACTATGCGTTTTGTAAATTCAAATGTTAACAGTAATGTAATTAGGAAAATCCACTTTCTTCAGCTGTTGTAATAGGTTTCAAAATGCATTATGCTGCATTATGCAACATGCTAAACCCCAAATTAACAGTAGTGTCCACTCCTGTACATAACCCCCTCATGTGGCCTGTGTATTCTCCTGTATATAACCCCTCACATGGCTTGTGTCCATGTGGATTTGAGACATTTGCAACAAAAAGTCTCAAAAAGAAGCCAAAATTTGCGCCTGCCAGTATAGGAAAAACTGAAAATGTATCACAAGTAAAAAGACAAGATCAAACATAAGGTGCAAAAACTAGCTGCCAAATATCTCTAAAATGCACCTCAGAGAGACCAAACTATGATACATGTGCCCCAATGTCTTTTAAAATGAGGAAAGGAGGAATTTATGGACACGGGCATGGCCATGGTGCTGCTACTGATAGAGCCCTTTGCTTTCATACTAGATACTTGGGGTTCTGAATTTACTATATCCTCTGCAAGAAAGCTAGCGATGACTATAGCAAAATACTCCACCAGTGCGAGACTGAGTGAGTGACAGAAAAACATGCAGTGAGAGTGAGTGACAGGAAGACATGCAGGGAGAGTGAGTAAGAGAAAGGCATGGAGAGTGATTAAGAGACAGAGAAATAGACAGGGAGAGGGAGTAAGTGACAGAGAGACAGGCAGGGAGAGTGAGTGAGAGAGACAGGCTGGGAGCATGAGTGAGAGACAGGTAGGGAGAGTTAGTGAAAAATAGAGAGACAGGCAAGGAGCGTGAGTGAGATACAAAGAGACTGCCAGGGAGAGTGAGTGAGAGAGATAGAGGCAGGAAGAGTGAGTGACAGAGAGACAGGCAGTGAGAGTGAGTGACAGACAGGTAGGGAGAGTGAGTGACAGAGACAAGCAGTGAGATTGAGTAAGTGAGAGACAGAAAGACAGGCAGGAAGAGTGAGAGACAGGCAGACAGTTAGACATGCATCAACACCTTCCATAAATCTAAACAATTGACTCAAGACCCAGTATAAAAATGGTGGCAGAATATATACAAAGCCAAAAACACACATATAATAAGAAGTGTTTTTTTTAACTATTTTTACAGCTGTGCTGGGAGGAGGCGTTAGCTTGACAACACCATTAGGGGGCATTAGCAATGAGAGTGCCTAGGGTAGCATAAACACTTAGTACGGCCTCCCATTTGATTTTTATGAGATCTAATTTTGACTTTATATGAGGTGGTATTTTTAACTATTTTTATAACTGTGCTGTACATTTTTGTTTCATTTGCAGGTTTGGGATTGGTGGCTGAGCATGCTTTTGTGAAGTTGACACCTATGAAATATGTTTATTCCATTGTAGAAATAATGTGTAGGTTGCCTTCTAACCTACCGTATGTACTTAAGTATAAGCCGACCCGGGTATAAGCAGAGGTACCTAATTTTACCACAAAAAACTGTGAAAACATATTGACATATAGGCCCAGGGTGGAAATGCAGCTGTTACTCTCCAATAAAATGTGTAGTAGTCTCCCCCATCTATAAAATGTCCAGCAGTCCCCCCTCATGAATGAAATGTCCACAGCTGCCCCTCCAATAAATAAAATGTCCAGCTGAGTAACCCCCGTTAATAAAGTGTCCAGCAGAGTGCCCCCATTAATAGAATGTCCAGCAGAGTGCCCATGTTAATAAAGTGTCAGGTAGAGTTCAACCAATAATAAAGTGTCCAGTACAGTGCCCCCATTAATAAAGTGTCCAGCGGAGTGTCCTCAATAATAGAGTGTTCAGCAGAGTGTCCCCGTTAATAAAGTGTCCAGCAGAATGTCCCTTTAACAAAATGTCCAGCAAAGTGTCCCTGTTAATAGAATTTCCAGCAGAGTGTCCCCGTTAATAGAGTGTCCAGCAGAGTGCCCTCATTAATAATGTGTCCAGCTGAGTGTCCCCAATAATAGAGTGTTCAGCAGAGTGTCCCTGTTAATAAAGTGTCCAGCAGAATGTCCCTTTAATAAAATGTCCAGCAAAGTGTCCCTGTTAATAGAATTTCCAGCAGAGTTTCCCCGTTAATAGAGTGTCCAGTAGAGTGCCCCCTTAAAGAAATTTAAAATTAGGACTTTCACCACAGCAAGCATTGGAGTTCCCAGCCAGGCTGACAGACGCACGCCTATGAGATGTGCCAGCACACAAACTATGAAGTTAGCAAGCGGCAAGAGCCAGCGACGAAAAGAGGACACCAGGAGTCAGCTCAGGAGGGTGAGTACTACAATTATTTTTTTGTATATACTCGGGTACAAGCCGAGTGGTGCTTTTTCAGCACAAACATTCAGTATATACAGCCCTTCAAAATCTACAAATTTTGTATCTCCACCCCCATACCAACGCAAGCTACAAAACTTTAATAGTATTTTTCCTGTATGACAAAAAACTTAAAAACAATAAAGAAAAAACTTATGTTAACATTGACATTTTTTAATTATTAATCAAACAAAAATTATATTTATTGCAGTCAAAATAGTTTATGAACCCCAAATGTGTACAAATAAAATCAACAGGTCTTTTCACAAAAAATAAGCCCTCACACAGCCACATTTAAACAATTTCAAAAGTTTTTTTCCTCCAAAATTATTTCATTTTGAAAAGGAAGGTGATTCAAAAATATTTATAAACTTGGAGTTGCTGTAAGCATATTGACCCAGAGAAAAGGAATATTATGTTATTTAGGATCGACGATATTAGCAGAAAATTTTTATTAGAAGAAACAAACCAGATTGGTGTTGTTTTTAAAATATATTGCACAGAAAAAGGCTTCTTTCTTTTCTGATCTTGATAGGATGACTGATTCTGACCGCTGCGTTTCGATATAGACTATCCTCTTAGCTTGAGTAGTAGTCTTTTTCGAAGAGGATATGCTGTAAAGTATCGTGAAGCTGCTGTTGACAGAGTGAGACAGCGCCATAGCAGCAGTTTGATTTGATGCTTGAGTAATGCTGATTCAGGTACAGGTAGGGAGCCGTGAGTTGACAGGAGACAAGCCGTGAGAGGTGATTTGCTTAATGTGAGGCCAGATTAAAGAATGGCCCTTTTAGGAGAGTGCTATCTCGAGACAGGCAGACAGACAGTTAGACATGCATCCAACACCTTCCATAATCTAAAAACAATTGACTCAGACCCACCGTCATAAAAATGGTGGCAGAATATACAAGCCCCAAAAACACACTGTATACTAAGAAGTGTTTTTTTTTTAACTATTTTTACAGCTGATTGCTGTAGGAGTGCGTTAGCTGGACAACACATTAGGGGGCGGCATTAGCAAGAGAGTTGACCTAGGGTAGCATAAACCTTAGTACGGGCCTCCCATTTGATTTTAATATATGATCTAATTTTGACTTTATCTGAGGTGGCTATTTAAAACTATGTTTTATAACCTGGTGCTAGGTACCTTTTTGTTTCATTTGAAGGTTTGGGATTTGGCTGCTGAGCATGCTTTTGTGAAGTTGACACCTATGAAATAGTTTGCCATTGTAGAACATAATGTGGAGTTGCCTTCTAACCGACCGTATTACTTAGTATTAAGCCGACCCGTTTATAACAAAGTACCTATTTTACCACAAAAAACTGGAAACATATGACATATAGGCCCAGGTGAAATGCAGCTGTTACTCCATCCAAAAAATGTTGTAGAGTCTCCCCCATCTTAAAATGTCGCAGTCCCCCCCTATGAATGAAATGTCCACAGCTGCCCTCAATAAAATAAATGTCCACTGAGTTAACCCCCGTTAATAAGTGTCCAGACGAGAGTTGCCCCATTAATATAGAATGTCCAGCAGAGGTCCCACTGTAATAAAGTGTCCAGGTAGAGTTCAACCAATAATAAAGTGTCCAGTACAGTGCCGCCCCCCATATAAAAGTTCCAGCGGAGTGCCTCAATAATAGAGTTGTCAAGCGAGTGTCCCCGTTAAATGAGTGTCCAGCAGATGTCCCTGTTAACAAATGTCCAGCAAAGTTGTCCCTGTTAATAAATTCCAGCAGAGTGTCCCCGTAATAAGTGTCCAGCAAGTGCCCTCATTAATCAAGTGTGTCCAGCTGAGTTCCCCAATAATAGATGTTACAGAGAGTGTCCCTGTTAATAAAGGTGTCCAGCGAATGTCCCTTTAATTAAATGTCCAGCAAAAGTGTCCCCTGTTAATAGATTTCCAGCAGAGGTTCCCCCGTTAATAGAGTGTCGTAGAGTGGCCCTTAAAGAAATTTAAAATTAGGCTTTAAACACCAACCAAGCAAGCATGTGAGTTCCCAGCCAAGGACTGACAGAACGCACGCCTATGAGATGTGCCTCAAGCCACAACAAACTATGCAAGTTAGCAAGCGGCAAGAGCCAGCGACGAAAAGAGGACACCAGGATCAGCTCAGGTAGGGTGAGAGTACTACAATTTATTTTTGTCTTACTCCGGTCAAACCGAGTGGTTGCTTTTCAGCACAAAAATTCATATATACACCGCCCTTCAAAATCTCAAAATTTTGTATCTCCCACACCCAACAACTCAAGCGTACAAAACTTAATAGTAATTTTTCCTGTATGACAAAAACTCTTAAAAAAAATAAAGATAAAAAACTTATGTTTACATTGACAATTTTTTATTAGATCAAACAAAATTATATTTATTGAGTCAAAATCGTTTTATGAACCCCATAATGTGTACAAATAAATTACAGGGTCTTTTCCAAAAAACTAAGCCCTCACACAGCCACATTGTAAACAATGTTCAAAGTTTTTTTCTCCACAATTATATTCATTTCTGAAAAGGAAGGTGATTCAAAAAATTTTAAACACTTGGAGTGCTGTAAGCATATTGACCCAGAGAAAAGGATATATGTATTTAGGATCGACGAGTATTAGCATAAATTTTTATTCAAGAAGAACAAAACCAATTGTGTGTTGTTTTACCAAATCTATGGTCCACAGAAACAAGTTAGTAAATGTTTACCATAGGGCCATATGAAACCTAAAAATTTCTATTCAAAACTCCATTTAGCCCCAAAAAACAGAACCATATAGCTGGTAGTGACAGAAACATAGAAAGTATGCTTGAGAAGAAATTGAAGAATAAAAAATCGAAAATGCCCTAAAGGCATTAAATAGTGGAAAACAGGTTGAGATAAGTCGGAGAATATGTACAGATATTCTATAACTTTATACACATATATACACTGTTAGGCTGAATTCACAGGAATGTGTGATTTCTCTGTATACACGGCTGTTTTCATACTTTGTGTGAATGCAGCCATACACACATTTTTAAACGTATATAGTCATACACACATACACACATTTATGCACTGATAAATTTAGGAAAATCCAGTGTGTCAAGGTCAAGTATGCGGCCCCTACACTGTTGGGCCCTCATAGTGGTTTGCTATTGGCTAGTAAACCATGTAGTTACGCCCCAGCACACACCTACACATGCTAACCATAAGAAAATGTATTTACATGTGAATGAAGTACTTTGGCCAATGCGTGTCACAAAACACAATGTCAAACGCTTCATGCGAAAGTAGCTGCTCTCTTCTACTAACGTGCTGGGCTATGGGCAGATACATAACTTGACGCCACCAGTAGAGGGCATAAGCAGTGAGAGTGCTTAGGCAGCTTAGTACAGCAATTAAATTTTCTTATTTTCTGGAGACTAGAGTTGCTATTTAAACTATTTTTATAGCTGTGCTATAGCTGTGTTTCATTTTGAGGCTTGGGAATGTGCTGAGCATGCTGTTGTGAAGTTGACATTTATTAAAGTGATCCATATTCAGAAATAATTTATATGTGTCTTCTAACCTATTTCTAAATCTATTCATCAAGCATTATACTGTACATTATACAGTTGCACCCTACAGTACGTTTTCTATCCATAGCAAAAGAATAAGGTTATACATTTAACAGAAAAATGTAACCATTATAAGCCAAGCACTTTTGTAAAGTGCCTTCTTTATGTCCTGGTTCCTGAGACATATATAATGGGTTAGTAAGAGAGTAAATACGTGTGTAGTAAGGAAATAATCTATTGAAGAGCAATGAAGCTCCTTTAGATGGGATCATATATTTAGTTATCAGTGTTCCATAGAATATTCCCACAACAGTGAGATGAGAACTGCAGGTAGAAAAGGTTTTGTGTTTAATGGCAGAAGACGGTATCTTAACTATAGTATGGAAGATATACACATAGGTTGTAATGATAAAAACACAAGGAAGAACAAATATTGGCATAGAAAACATAAAGACTTCCAGTTCTCAAGAAAAGTGTCGAGCAGGAAAGACAGCTTCTGGGAGGATAAGGTCACAGTAAAAGTGGTCAATTCTGTTATAATGACAAAAATTAAAATGTGATAAGGTAAAACTGCTATTAAGATTAATGTAGTTTAGACCGAATAACCATGGCCATGTGGATAGACAGATGGTGCCTAAAGTCCATGATCTAGAGATCTTAGGGGGTTGCAGATGGGACAAGTACAACGATCATAGGACATCACCAGAGAGAATAAAACATGCTGTAATAGTTTGTAGCCACTAAAGAAGTAAAAATAGTCATGCACGCCCAGATAAGTCATTATTTTATCTCCTGAAGAATATTTCCAATTCATTAGTGCACAATTTGTGGAAATTACAAGGTCAGAAACAGAAAGATGACAGAGGAAGTAATACATGGGGGACTGGAGCCGGACATTGGTGGAAACCAGGATAATGATCAGAAGGTTTCCAATAACTGTAATTAGAAATATGAGCAAGAAAAGAATGAAGAATAGAATACTGAAGCTGTGGAGGTTTCCGAAACCCAATAGAATGAATTCTCTAAATCTTGTATGATTCATTGTAAACATATGGAAATAGTAGATCTTTGGACAAGGAAACAAAAAAGTGATAATAATTATAGACACAGTGAAAACAGTTATTATAGGCACCTAAGAGGCTTTGCTCATTGTAACAGACTGTGAATCTGCACCACCGAGAGGCTTGGGCAGCACTTCTGGCTCATAAGCATAATTCTATAAGTTGATTTTAGAATTCTGAATTTAGGAAGGAGGCCAAGGATGGAGTCAGTGCCCCTGGTTTATCATTATGTATTTTGAAGGTAAATTTTCTTTAAGTAATAAGTGACAAAATTTATGGACACTGATCCCTATGTACTTACAAGACAGAAGTGGAACCCAATGATGACCTTCTTCAACTGTAGCCCAAGCTGCAATGTTGTAGAGATAGATGATACTGACTAATTTTATATTATAGGCCGAACTATCTATTGGAAACCATCCAACTTAAAAAAAAAAACAAAGAAAAACAAAGTGTAAATATATTTCTTATAACAAAGGAGATTAAATAAAAAACTAGGCTTAAAAGTTTCCATGGCTCCATCTTTTCTCAGTGCCCACTGGCTAGATAGTGGATATGTAGACAGTGGATGGTCCTGATCAGTGCTAACAGCCAGTGTTAGACAGGTAACTCTAGCTCTAACTCTAACTCTAGAAAAGTTTGATTATAGATAATATTACCAACATAGAAGACTGACAATGAAACAGAAGCTGGGTAACTAATCTTCCTTCCAAGAGATGGTGGAATAAGTAAGTTTACACTATTCACTGAACAGACGCTCTTCTTAGCAATTCTCAATAAAGCGTTTTATGTATAAATGAATACTTCATCACTATACAAAATAGAAAAAATATGATTTATAGCTACTCTTTGAAAAAGTTAAAAAGTGTCCCATTTCCTAATAAATCATTACATACACAAATCCTGCTAAGAAATCACTGTTCAATAAAGGATTATTAAGTAAACTCAGACTGTAACAGCTTTTATCTTCTTTTTTCGTTGCCTTGTGTGTGGTTTATTACCTAGGGAGTGATTATTCGCATTACACAGAGGAAGTTTAAACTTAACTTTTGAGACATAATTGTTATACAGCTGACTGAAGCCTTTGATTTCACTACATAGAATTATAAAGTATTATGGAAATTAGAAAAGTCCCTAGTAAATAGGGATGAGCAGATCTGTTCTGCAAAGTTTGGATCTGTACTGAATTTGGGGCGACTGAACAAGCACTGCTGTTTGGGATCCGGGTCCATGTTTGGGAAAAAGCAGTAAGCTGCTTGATCCACTACTTAAAGATGCTGTTGTCAGTGAATAGCTCAGTAATATGTAGATTGCAAAGAGGCTGTTGTCAGTGAATAGTTCAGTAATATGTAGATTGTAAAGAGGTTGTTGTCAGTGAATAGCTCAGTAATATGTAGATTGCAAAGAGGCTGTTGTCAGTGAATAGTTCAGTAATATATAGATTGTAAAGAGGCTGTTGTCAGTGAATAGTTCAGTAATATGTAGATTGTAAAGAGGCTGTTGTCAGTGAATAGCGCCATGTAATAGATAGATTATAAAGATGCTTTTGTCTCGACTTATATACAAGTATATATAAAAAAATAAACTCTTCCTTCAGCTCTTCATCTGTAACTAAGTGGGCAGATATGCATCCATGCGCTCTGCCAGCCAGTGCCCACTATGAAGCGGCGGTTTTGGCGCTGCTGGCATCATAATGAGCGCCAGAAGGCGTCTCCATTTTTCTTCTATTTTGTCTCAGTGTCCTCAAAAAACTGAAGGTTTAACATTGCCTTAAAAACATCACACCTGGTTTTTCAGCCTCATCATTGAAAAAAAAACAGAAGTTTCAGCTATTTTTTGCAGACCCATAGACTTCTATTGCCTTTTATGCTCCGCATCAGTAAAATAAAATAAGACATTTTTCATAAAGTTTTCCACAGACAATGGATCAGTGAAAATACAAGCCAATCTGAAAACTCTGATAAATCAATGGCTTTGTCAGTAAAAAGCACCCTGTAATACATAGATTATAAAGATGTTGATGTCAGTGAATAGAGTACAGTAATACCTTAATTGTAAAGGCACTCTGTTGTCAATAAATAAACAGTGAACAGCGCTCTGTAATACTCTATATACTTGTGTATAAGCCAAGTTTTTCAGCACAAGAAAAAGTCCTGAAAACCCCCACCTCAACTTATACACAAGTATATAAATAAATAAACTTCCATACTCACCTTCCAGTGCTTCCGATGCTCCCCATGGCTTCTCTTCGTTCAGCTCTTCATCTGTAACTAAACAGGCAGAAATGCATCCATGCGCTCTGCCAGCCAGTGCCCACTATGATGCGGCCGCTGCTAAATTCACATTGTGCGCTGGCAGGCAGAGTGAATGGACGCCTCTCTGCCCACTTAGTTACAGATGAAGAGCTGTAGGAAGAGGAGCTGCGGAGAGCATCGGGCAGCACCGGAAGGTGAGTATGGAGGGTTATTTTTTTTATATACCCAGGGGCTGCAGGCCATCTTATGAATAAGGTGGGCTGGCTGCAGGGCATTTTAAATTGCAGAACGGGCTTGCTGAGGGTATTTTATCATTAGGGGGGGCTCAAGGGCATTTAATTATTTGGGGGGCTGCATGGGGCATTTTATTACTAGGGGCTCTGCTTCGGGGAATTTTAATACAAGGGGAGGCCGCTTGGCATTTTATTACTCCGGGAGGCTGTGACCAATGTTTTTACCACCCTAGGCTTATACTCGAGTCAATAAATTTTCCCAGTTATTAGTGGCAAAATTAGGGGTCTCAGCTTATAGTCTGATCAACTTATATTTGAGTTCATACGGTAACTTAATTTTAATGGCAATTTTGTCAATAAATAGCGTCCAGTAATACAGTGAATTGTGTGCACTAATACGTGATCCTAAAAGGCCAGTCTTAATAGAATCCCCACAGTATCTTCAAGAGCAGCAGCATTGCATGGAAACAGAAGGACACAAGCGTGCCAGGAGATGAGGTGAGTAGTATTTTAATTAAAATTTACTATTTACTATTAAAATTACTAAAACCTATTATTATAGGGGTTATGTAATGAATTAAATATGTGGGCAAAATAAATGACTTTTTATTATGTGGGTATCTGCTATTAGGTGGAATAAATTAGTATTCAATAATGAAGGGGTTCTATTATTGGCGCAATATCGATTATTAAGCATTATTATTATTTATAATAAATGAATGAAAAACTATATATTTTCCCCATAAAAAAATAATCTGTTCAAATTTTGCAGTATATATTAATATTCATTATGAGCAATCTCAGTTTATTATAAGGGTAAAATGAATGTTTAAATGAAAAATGTAAATAACAATAATTCATATTGCCCCCATAACAGAACACCTCTCAGAATGAATAATAATATATATTCCCCCCATAATAAATTAAGACTCCCCACAGTTAATAATGATATATTTTGCTTCCACAATAAACTTTGAACTCCTGTGTGGAAGTTCATTATAGAAGGGCGAGGGTTACATTTTTTAGATAATAATAATTGTGGAAGAGGTGCCACATGCATACTATTCATGTGGGTGTGATATAAAACATATTTAATTGGGTGCACTATTACTATTATGAATTGGTAGGCATGATATCTAATTTTATTAATTAGGCTCCACAAAATATAATTTTTTTCTGGTTAATTCTAGTTAAAGGGGTTTTCCCACAAGTAATTTTTAGGTCCTATCCTGTGGATCACAAAAATGAGTGGTCCAATGGGGTCCCACGAAAACAAGTGGTCCGATGGAGTCCCAAGTACCTCAATCAGACCCCCTCGTCACTCCAGAAAAGTAATGGAGCAGACACTGATGACCATTCTGCTCCATTCATCTCTATGAAGCTGTCGGAAATCAACGAGTATGGCGCTTGGCAATTTCCATTAGCTCCATTGAGATGCATACCGCAGAATGGTCATACACGACCCCCACCATTCAGCAAGTTAGGTCCTATCTGTTTGTCAAACCCCCACAGATTTAATTTAAATGACCCAGCCTTAGGGCTCTTTCACATTGGTGTTGGTGTTGCGCATTCATTGCTTTTTGTCCCCATTGCATCTCCATTTTTCTTCCGTTTTGTCTCAGTGTCCTCAAAAAACTGAAGGCTTAACATTGCTTTGAAAACATCACACCGGGATTTTCAGCCTCATCATTGAAAAAAACAGATGTTTCATCTGTTTTTTGTGGACCCATAGACTTCTATTGCCTTTCATGCTCCAGATCAGTAAAATAAAATAGGACATTTTTCATAAAGTTTTCCACGGACAATGGATCAGTGAAAATACAAGCCAATCTGAAAACACACTTCGATAGCTTTGTGAGGCGTGTGTCGAAATCACTAAACCGCAGACGTGAAAAACAACGCCAATGTGAAAGAGCCCTTATTTATTGTTTTCATAAATTATGTCACTTTTTAGAGCTTTATTCAAGTCCACTTTATTGATGGTCAGTGTTATATTCCAGAGTGTGGGTGTGGGAACTCTTTGAGAAGACAATTAATAATTCCTCTAGGTTTGTGAGCTGACACTGTGCTTAGATTATTAGGGTACAAGGTTTATATACACTTTTATTTACGTTATGAACATTTTACTAGTATCTGACACATAGAAAGAGAGACATGAGACATCAGAGATGATGAGATCCATGAGATGCCTATTACACACTGTCAGCTCTTCTACATATCTGTTCTCACAGATATGTGCCTGCCTCCCCTTTCCCCTGGATAATTTATCTGCCTGTAGCGTGCTGCTTCTCTCTCCTCACAACATGCGTGAGGAGAAAGAGGGGCCTTTTCCTACTCAGATTTCCCACTTTCCCCCAGCCTCCACTTAATTAGCCCAATGGAGCTAGCAGAGTGTTAGCTGGCTCGGGAGGGTGCCGAGCTTCAAAGAATTTCCCCAGTCAAACTGTCTCTACAGGCTTCAGCTGATTTTCCCCCCAGTTTTCAAACAGGAGGCAAAGAGCCATAAAAACTCTTAAACCAATAGGTTGAGTAGGGACAGTTATGGAGTTATGGTCCATCTCAACCCAAGGGCAAATACATTTTTGGAACTGGTGCTAGTATCATTTTGATATGTTGATTTAGGCTCTAGCACCCTTGGGTACAGAGATATAAATATCTCTGGCTAGGACCATAGCAAATGGGTCAGGTTTGGTATCAATGCGATCCAGGGATTCACATGGATGCAATGATACCAGAACCGTGACCCTACAACTTCCCCTTGAGAAGCTATGGCTTCTCCAGGATTCGGGGTGTAATACCAGGTAGGAGGGACCCATGACCCCTCGTGTTGGGTGGGCAGAGGGAGGGCACAAGGTAACTAACTCATTGTACTGCTAAGACTTGTAGTTCTACCTGTGTATTTATACTCTGTTTACTGTATATATCTATTGTATGTACTGTACTGTCTAGTGTGCCCTTAAGGGAATTAAATATAACATTTTACCTGCGTTGCTCTTTTATCTCAATACCAAACGCAAACATCTAATGGGTGGGTACCAAACGCAAACGCCTAATGGGTGGGTTTCCCCACCCTATATAATGCTGTTACGGACCGGGCTTATATTAAAGAAGAACTGATGGCAGCTCAGGGTTGTTAACATTCTGTTTCACTGAGGCTAGTGAAAGGGATCTTATAGCCTTTCAGGGCTGTGATTTATTGTTGTTCCATATCCGGAAATTGTGTGGACAACTTTAAATCACTTCCTGCGCCTCTCAGAACCCATGCGTATCCTTCAAGGGTCCGAAATGTCACAGTTTTCTACACAGTACTGTTTCCTGGCAGGAAGTAAGTGAGTGTCTGTGAGCACCATCCTGGACTGCAGGGGGGAGGGGTGCTAGAGTGCAGGGAGCAGAGAGATAGAAATTTAAGCTGCACGGCCTCACACAGAAATCCAAGATGGCTTCCCTGACCCTAAGTCAGAAGTTACAGGGTCATGTCTAGGGGCAACTGAAATTGTGTACACCAGGACTGATAGAGACAGGTTGGAATTATATCTGTGAAATGCTGTATTTTTGTTAATAACAGTGAATTAGAGAATGTGTTATTTTGTTATCCTGAGTACATATAAGAAACTTGTCTTCATGGGAATACCCCTTTAAGTTTAAAGAAGAGAATAATAGAATAAGATCAATACAGTCATACAGTCAAAGTCATTTCAACAAGAGAACAATTTATTATGAGTATTACTCAAAATAGAGCTACTACCTGACGTGTGCCTGTACGGCTATGGCCAGGCGGGCACATGTTAGTGTGCATGAGCCCTTATACAGTACAACATACTTTTGAGATTATCTAAACCATATTAGAATTACTATGAACTGAAGAAAATGGCAATGCTTTCTTTATGTCCTGGTTTCTAAGACTATATATTATAGGGTTAAACAGAGGAGTAAATACAGTGTGTAGTAAGGAAATAATCTTATTTAGGAGCAATGAAGCTCCTTTGGATGGGACCATGTATTTAGCTATAAGTGTCCCATAAAATGTCCCCACAACAATAAGATGAGAACTGCAGGTAGAAAAAGTTTTGTGTTTGCCGGATGTAGATGGAATCCTTGCTACAGTGTGGAAGATACACACATAGGTTACAATGATAAAAACACAGGGTAAAATAAATATAGGCATAGAAAATAAAAACACTTCTAGTTCTACAAGAGAAGTATCTGAGCATGAAAGCTTCTGTAGAGGAAAGAGGTCACAGTAAAAGCTATCAATTTTATTGTCAAGACAAAAGTCAAAGTTTGATATAGGTAAGACTCCTGTAATATTAAGAGTAAGACCCAGAACCCATGGCCATACTGAAAGACAGATTTGGCACTTAAGGTTCATTATACTAGAGTATCTTAGGGGGTTGCAGATGGCCAAGTATCGATCATAGGACATCACCGACAGAAGAAAACATTCAGTAATAGTTGTGCCACTATAGAAGTATAATTGGGTTAAGCAGCCAACCAAGGTTATTATTTGTCCTCCTAGTATGATGGCAGCAAGCATGTTAGGAACAATGCTTGCGGAAATCATAAGATCACAAGAGGAAAGATGACAGAGGAAGTAATACATGGGAGACTGGAGCCGGACATTGGTGGAGACTAGAAGGATGATCAGAAGGTTTCCCATAACTGTAAAAAGAAAGATGAGCAAGAAAAGAATGAAGACTCCAATACTGAAGCTGTGGAGGTTTCCGAAACCCAAAAGAACAAATTCTGTAAATCTTGTGTGGTTCATTGTACATGAACTGAAACAGATTTTTCATCTGGAATATAGAAGTGGAGTTCATTCTAAAGAACAAAAGAATATATTATTTATAAAAAGAAAAAATAATTTTTCAGCTCACACAAATGTGCAGGTCGCCTCATTCGGACTGGAGAGGTGCAACACAATATGGAAAAAGAATTTGGCGTTCCGCACAAGATGTAGCTGAAAATCCTTTAGCTTTAATATTCATCCAACTTCATAAAATTACAGCAACACATCATGACCACTACAGGTGAAAAAATGGATGTCTTATGTGTCATGGCGATGACACCGCTGCCTCGTCACCTTACTTGGGGTACAACTGTATAGGTTAATTTAGCCTACTCAAACTTGCGCTAACCTTTCACTCAGGACACAAATTGAAGATAAATAAATCAAAATCATACAGCTCCAGCACCCCAATTATTAATCCGCTGCCACCACTTATTGCATTTATACTGGGACCAATAAGTATCCCACTCTACATCCACTTTTGCATCTCAAGCAGTCACCTTGGTACACCACTAGACATGCACACTCAGCACTCCAGCAGTCACACAGCTAATCACACTTTACAAGGCTATGAGGTCGCAGAGCATTCAGGGACCAAAATAAAAATTACCGCTTTAGTTAAAAAAGGTGATCAGTGCGTAAAAAAAAGATGTTAAAAACAACAAAAGAATTACAAAATAAAATGACACAACACAGCAAAACAGTTATAAAATAAAAAGGGAGAAAAATAACAGAAACTTACAAATGAAATAAATTACAAATGAAATAAATGTCTTAGAAGCCCCCAAAGAGTGAACACTATTTCCTGTATCTCATATTGTTTTATAAGATCTATGTTTAGCTCAGGTTTCAAAACCTCCCATTGATTAATTAGTCCACAGGGTCATTCAGGATTGGATAAACTGTTAACGAGGGGAGAGTCTAGGAATATTTAAACAGTTCTTTGTTTCCAAGTCCTGATGCAACTACATACCTGTGCAAATTTAGACTACATTACGATACTCGTTTTTAGGCCATATGACAACAAAATTAAAGAAAATAAAGTAAAAACGATGCCCAAATTTACATTTTTTTAATCAGCCATCACACAAAAAATTATATTAATCGCGATCAAATAACTTTATGAACCCCAAATGTGTACAAATAAAATCTACAGGGGTTTTCACTAAATATAAACCCTCACACACAAGTGTTTTCTTGGAAGGTGGCCATACTTCTTTATGGGGTCACCATTCAACAGGGGTTTGTTTCCTATTGTGTTGACTGGGGAGGACAAAAACAAATCAATTTCTGCTTATTCTATTTGGCTTGTTGGATAAAATAACATGAAACCATATGAAATCTTAATGTATCTCACCACATTGTAATCTAACATTGTGAATCTGTATGAATCTGTACAAGTCACAGAACAACTGTGCAGTAGAGCGCTTATTACCAATGTTACAATGTTTCACCAATCTAAAATGTAATCTATACTATATCTGTTTATTAAATAATGTTGCAGACATTAAGGGTTGCATCACAGCGATTATATCAGTTTTCTGTCTTTAAAATGTCTCACAATTGTTTGCACCTAACTTGTACGTTTCTTTTGGACTGATCCAACACACTGGAGTTTTCACTCATAACTTTCAACAGGTTTATTATGTTAATTCATGTGTGGTAGAAAACCTATTCCAATTGACAAGTGGCAGGGATGTGACTACAGGGGTAGCAGCCATAGCAGCTGTTATAGGGCCCACAGTGTTTGGGGCCCTGGCATCCAACCTGACACACTTATGAATGGAGGACCATTATGCTGCACATTGTACATACGTATATAACAGTACACAGCATGAATCGGCAGCTAATATAAGAAATCTTAGGGAGAGGGAGAGTACAGAAGAATTACAGGATTAGGGATCTCTCTTCTCTAATTGCTGCCATGTACTTCCCCCATGTAGTCAGCAGCTACTGGGATAGATCTGTGTAAGTGTATAAATGTATATACCAGTGCATAAGTGTATAATTGTGTGACAAATATGTATATTTTCAGAGGTGGTAGGGGGTTCCCATTCAGAAGTCTGCTTTGGGGTTCTGCCTCTCATAGTTACACCCCTGCCCAGTGGTGCAGGAAACATTATCTATTGGTTGCAATCCACTCCAAATATGAACTCCTCCTGCCCTAAAATGAAACCACATTTATCAAGCTACAAAAATAAATTTTTAGAGGACGTTCCTAAAAACTGTAGTAAGATCCTCTTTAATAACAAATTTGTCCCTTTGCCTGCTTAGAAATTTTAGTTTCAACAAAGCTTTATTCAATGAAAAACAAGAAAGTGCCTTACAGTCGAACAGGCTAAACAGAGACCCCTCACAGGGGGAACATTATAAGTCAGTCTTGTAGGGTTTATAGGCAATTACAGCCTCGTAATAAACAGTGAAACAAAAGGGTAAGGAAAGCCAAGAAAACAAAACCTCAAAAACATAGACTCAGATTATTATTACATCATGGAATATCAATCAATATCTCATATTGTGAAAGTAAATTTGTGTCTGGGGGCATTTATAATTAGTTTCCTGCCAAGTGGATTTTTTTTTTCTTCAATTCCTTATTTATGACATTTCTGCTTTTCTGACACTCATGCCTTTTTTTTGGTTGTTTAATTTGGGTGCAGCTTTGGAATCTCAACACCGTTCCTGCACTTCCTGATTCCCAAGCTGAGACCCTTTTCTGTTATGCTCCTGTCATCAGGAGCCCTTTTTCTGGCTCCCCATGTCCCCATTGAGAATATTGTACACATTGCTAAAGGGTTTTTATAGTAAAACTAACTTTTTAGAAAATAAAAAGATAATTTAGATAAAAGTTTACTTTTCTTTATGCAGAGCTGTGTCCCTAGTCCCAGAGGAGAGGCCAGTGAGGAGGTTTCTTAATTATGGGAGGTTTCTTTATTATTTGAAATTCATGCATAATGAAGCGGTTTTCCAAGGGTGGGGGGAAAAGGGGGACATTCCTCAATGGCCACTCCAATGGGACTAGGGA
This sequence comes from Engystomops pustulosus, assembly GCA_019512145.1. Classification (NCBI taxonomy): domain Eukaryota; kingdom Metazoa; phylum Chordata; class Amphibia; order Anura; family Leptodactylidae; genus Engystomops; species Engystomops pustulosus. The sequence goes on along the minus strand of CM033646.1, from coordinate 26,385,627 downwards.
CACAGTTCTACATAAAGAGAGGTAAACTTTGATATACCTTATATACTCGAGTATAAGCCTAGTTTTTCAGCACAAAAAATGTGCTGAAAAACCCAAACTCGGCTTATACTCGAGTCAAAAAATAAATATTCTAACTCAAACTCACCTTTCTGGCGACCCCTGTATATCTTTCTGTGCGATCTGTCCGGCAGGGGCTGGCAGGCTATATGCACTGGGGCAGGGGCTGGCCGAGCTATTGCACGGGGCAGGGGCTGCAGCTATGATACAACTTGGGCAGTGGCTGCAGCTATATACAATGGGGCAGGGTCTGGCAGGCTATATACAATGGGGCAGGGTCTGGCAGGCTATATACAATGGGGCAGGGTCTGGCTGGCTATATACACTGGAGCAGGGGCTGGCTGGCTATATACTGGGGAGGCTGTGACCAATGCATTTCCCACCCTCGGCTTATACTCGAGTCAATAGGTTTTCCCAGTATTTTGTGGTAAAATTAGGGGCCTCGGCTTATACTCGGGTCGGCTTATACTCGAGTATATACGGTAATACCTTAAAAAAATGCTCTAAAAAGTGATTTAAAAAAATGTTCCGCACTGTAAACAAGCCCACTAAAAAGAACAACTCTTCTCGCAAAAAAGAAGCCCCTAACCAGATTTGCCAGCCGAAAAATTAAAAAGTTCTGCATATGAAAAGATGGTGATGCTAAAATGAACAAGATTTTCTCCAAATTAGTTTTTATTCAGTAAAATTGAATAAAATACACAAAACCCCCACATATTTGGTATCGCCGCGTCCGTATCTATCTGCATAATAAAACAGAATCTGCAAAATGAACCCCAAAAAGAGATCATTTTTAATTAATACCCTATAAAAATGCTCTAAAAAGTGATTAAAAAATTGTTATGCACTCTAAAATAGGACCACTAAAAAGAACAATCCTTCTCGCAAAAATAAGCCCTTCACCAGATTTGTGAGGTGAAAAATAAAAAAGTTATGCATATGAAAGATGGTGATGCTAAAATTAACAACATTTTCGCCAAATTAATTTTATTCAGTAAAAATGGGGAAAAAAATAAAAATCTATATAAATGAGGTATTTTCATAATCGTGGCAACCCATTAGAATAAAAATAATATACTATTTTTATGGTATGGTTAACAGCCAAGAAAAAAAAACACAAAAAAAATCTTCCTAAAAATTGATGATTTTCATTTCCTCCACCAACAAAGAGTTAATAAAATCTCACCAATTAGCTATAGATGCCCCAAAATTACGTACCAGAAAAGTGCAGCTCATGTGGTAAAAAAATAAGCCCCTATAGGTCCACATTAAAAAACAAAAAGAAATATAGCCTGTACAGTTTGACGATGCACATCTGCTCTGGATGGCGCCTCCTTTCATTCTATGCCCGGCCGTGCGCCCATACAGCAGGTTACCACCACATATAGGGTATCAGTGGAGAAATTGGGTATCAAACTTTGTGGAGCCTTTTTTTTTTTCATTTAATCCATTACAAATGTTTAATTTTCCACCGAAAATGAATGTATTGTCAAAAAAATCTTACAATTTGCAGACTGCACCTCCATTTTGATTTAATTCCTATAAAACACCTAAAAGGTTTACAAACTTCTTAAAAATTTTAAAATGCCTCATAACATTCTAGTAAAATATGTGGAATCTTAAAAAAACATGCCAACATAAAGCAGACATTTGGGAAATGTAAGTTATGAATTTATTTGGGTGCTATAACTATCTGCATCAAAATTATAGAATTTATAACTTTGAAAATAAAGACACTTACAAAATTTTGGCCAAATTTCGTTTGTTTTTTTTTCATAACTATCCACAAAAGATATCATCCATATTTTGAAACTAATTTGAAGTACAATATCAAAATCCCCTGGATATCTCATAGGTTTCCAGAGCTATAACCACTTATAGTGACACAGGACAGATCTGAAAAATGGGACTGCGTCCTAAAGGCCAAAATAGGCTGAGTACCTTAGGGGTTAAATACTGTACATGGTAACATAAATGGATGTTCTGCCGTATAATTTCCAGTCCTCTTTGCCTGCAGGATGCTGTACTTTTCCATAACACGTTGTATTACAATTTGCTTTATGGAAACTTGAATGCGTCACCAGAAGAAGTGTACCAAGTGGCTAAGTTAGCCGGACTACATGATGCCATTCTCCGTATGCCTAATGGATACAACACTCAAGTAGGGGAAAGAGGACTTAAACTCTCAGGTAATGCACCACAAGCAATTCCCACATCTATTCTCACTTCACATATCTACAAAAAGGAAAATAAAAACAAAAGTCAACTCAGGGATGGATCACCAGTGGTGCTTTACAGCCCCCATTAACCGGTTAAGGACCGGGCCCTTTCCTGTTTTTTCATGTCCATTTTTCACTCCCCACCTTCAAAAATCTATAACTTTTTAATTTTTACACGTAAAGAGCTGTGTGATGGCTTGTTTTCTGTGTAACAAATTGCGCTTCATAATGATGGTATTAAATATTCCATGCCATGTACTCGGAAGCGGGAAAAAAATTCCAAATGCAAGGAAATTGGTGAAAAAACGCATTTGCGCCATTTTCTTGTGTGCTTGGATATTACGTCTTTCACTAAGCGCCCCAAATGACATGTCTACTTTATTCTTTGGGTCGGTACGATTAAGGGGATACCAAATTTGTATAGGTTTTATAATGTTTTCATACATTTACAAAAATTAAAACCACCTGTACAAAAATAATTTTTTTGATTTTGCCAAATTCTGGCGCTAATAACTTTTTTATACTATGGTCTACGGAGCTGTGGGTGGTGTCATTTTTTGCGAAATTTGATAATATGTTTAATGATATCATTTTTAGGACTGTACGACCTTTTGATCACTTTTTATAGATTTTTTTTAGATTTTTCAAAATGGCAAAAAAGTGCCATTTTCGACTTTGGGCGCTATTTTCCGTTACGGGGTTAAACGCATGGAAAAACCGTTATCATATTTTGATAGATCGGGCATTTTCGGACGCGTCGATACCTGATGTGTTTATGATTTTTACTGTTTATTTATATTTATATCAGTTCTAGGGAAAGGGGGGTGATTTGAAATTTTAGGTTTTTTTATTATAATTTTTTTTTTAACTTTTTTTTATTTTTATTTATACTATTTTTCAGACTCCCTAGGGTACTTTAACCCTAGGTTGTCTGATCGATCCTATCATATACTGCCATACTACAGTATGGCAGTATATGGGAATTTTCTTCCTCATTCATTACAATGTGCTATCAGCACATTGTAATGAAGGGGTTAAAACAAAATAGCCTCGGGTCTTCGGAAGATCCGAGGCTACCATGGAGACGGATCGCCGCCCCCCGATGACGTCACGGGGAGCGGCGATCCCAGGTAAGATGGCGGCGCCCATGCGCCGCTGTCTGTTTGAGGCTGCCGGCAGCTTTGCTGGCAGCCCACGCTGTGAAAACACCCGCGATCGGTGCTAGCAATATGCAGCAAAGACTTACCGGCTATGGAGAGGGCTCAGCCCGTGAGCCCTCTCCATGCAGCGCGACGCGACCGCCGCCGTGAATACACGGCGGGCGGTCACGAACCGGTTAACTTGGGTTTAAGAGATTATCACCCACTGACCTATGCATAGATGATACCATAGACCGTTACAGTACTGGACATAGACAGTAAGTCATTCCCCTCTCTATACAATGACCTCTATATACGTATATAACATTACATCACTACTGGCAATAGATAATGGACAACTTTTTTTATTTTATACGGTTTCAGTAACAGCGATAACCTAGAAAACAATGTATGGGGGGAATGAAATGACACGGAGCAACAGGCAACCCATCTGACAGCATCATAGGCAATAAAACGGACAGTCACTGAAATGAATCATTGGCTATTAGAAGGAAGGCTACGTGACAAACCGGGGAGACAAACGATGAGGCATTCACCATTAGATGATGTCACAACGTATCTCCTCCACATTCCTGCAATCCAGAGCATTGCTGTCTATGGGCAGGAGGCTGCCGTAATGCATCTAAATAAATGTTGTTTCATCACAGCCCAGACATGATGGCTGATCCTATAATAGTGGACAAAATGAAAGGAAGAAATGCAATATAGAAATTAAAACATATTACCAAGACTGATTATGTTTTTCCTTTGTGTTTTAATGAATAGATACAATTCGTTTAAGGACTTGATGCTATATTTTTGATCTTTCAAGAGTTTGAGCCCAGCAGTTAAGAGATTTCACCCTTTGGGAGGAGGTTGTCACTGGGCATGGTGCCCACTTAGAAGTTTAAATGAGAATATTGCATTACAAATTCTTCCTAAAAGCAAAAGAAACCCTTTGTTTCCATTCAGTGATTCACAAGTGAGCAGCTCCTAGCCCTGTGTGTGGGATTAGCAATGCGTTTAGAGCTCTTGAAAGAGGGCATTTGATGTTGTTTTATTAAAAAGTTGCTATTTCTTAGAACTGAAGGTTTTCAAAAATAACTTGTTTTGTGCCTTGAGAGTTCTTCAAAGATTTGTGTCTGGAAATAGAGGCATCACCAGTGAATTGGTCAAGGTGAGAGAGGACTCGTTTAATTCCACTGTAGTGCTAATAAGTGCCCTGACTGTAGAGATGGGGCACCTCAAAATTGGCACATTCATAGGATGATCAGACAATATCCAATTTCTTTTTTTTATCAATTGTCGCAACTTTATATTGAAACTGTGTTTTTTTTGTTTGTTTTATTTTGTTATACAAAGTCTCAATATACACAAGCACACATAACACAAATTCCTTAACCCTTTACTGACCAGGCTTGCAAAGGTGTTAATGACCATGCATTTTTAAGAAAATTTTTGGCCATAGTGGTCTTGGGGCTATAACTTCTTTTGCTTTTGTTTTGTTTGTGCATTTTCTTAAAAAAAATTCTAGAAAGGGCTGGTTGTATTCTAGATTATCTTTTTTTATTCATTTTTAGTTTCATTTGGGTATTTAAATTCACAAATAGAGGAACAAAAGAATTTTTTTATGTATTGCCTAAACATTCTTTTTTAGTTTTCAGATTTACTCAGAATGACCATTATAAATGAATTCCCTACTGTTTAATGGTCATTTTGAATAATTTAATGTGTAGTCATGTTATGTCAGTGTTTTCCTTTCCATAGTTTCGTTTTTGTTTTTTTAATTTATTTTTATTTATTTTTTTTCATTCAAATTTTATACTGTAACTGGGGGGAGGAAGTGACCCCTCCTCCCCGTTGGGAGATGTCTGCGTCACAACTATACTGGGTCTGATCAGAGCTTTCAGACTCGGCAAACACATAACTACCTGGTCTATAGAGCCCAGGGCACTTCTGGCTCCTCTACCTACTCCATAGTGCTACTTATACTATACAGTGAAGCTCCATGTCGTAATAAACCACTTCTACTTCCTCCCTAGATTCTCTGGTTGCCTCTGACAGCCAGAGATCCTCCTCCAAAATGGAGACCCTAAAGCAGCCAGTGCCAGGCCAGGTGCCAGGCTGCGAAAATCCTTTAAGGTTAAACCCCTTGTGGGGTTTATGACTCTTCTAACTTTAAAGGGGTTGTCCGAGTTTTAAAAAAAAATATATAGGTGGCCGGGAGCGGGCTGCTTAAAACAATAAAGCTGTACTTACCTTCCGGCCGGCCGTGGCCGGGTACGCTTTTTGAAAACGCATCAGTTTTTTACCATGCGTTTGGCTGCTTACAACCTGTTTATCTATTAAAATAATTGGCAAAAACGGTCAAAAACACTTGTTTACAAACGGTCTGAAAATGCAAGCTTAGAAATGGACTAAAACTGCCATGTGTATCACCCTAAGAGTCCCAGTTAAAGGGGGAACCAACACCCTTTTTGAACAGATGTCTTGATCAGAGATTTATGGAAGTAGTGCACGTCACTCAATGTTGGTGGTATGGGTGCACAAGTAGGCTGCAACACCTCTCAATAAATCTTGAAAAAAACTTGGCACTCCTGTGATACTTGATTTGCATATTTTATTATAGTGAATCGGCAATCCAAAATTATACTCGAGTCAATAGGTTTTCCCAGTATTTTGTGGTAAAATTAGGGGCCTCGGCTTATACTCGGGTCGGCTTATACTCGAGTATATACGGTAACTTAGAAATAAATAACAAAAATAATTAAAAACATCAGTGACGTACTCCAAGACAAACTATATTGCCATCTGGCCCATGAGGAACCCAGGAGGTATATTATGGGAAAAAAGTGCAAGTGCAAAGATACATGTAAACGTTAATGGGTAAATATATTAACATTGCATCATAAAGGTAAGTGGCACCATGTCCATAATAAAGTTATGCATGATGAAAATAAACGTATTAAAGTTAATTACCCATTCAACAAACTCCTGGGTCATAGGGGGCATAGAACTTACTGAGTCTCTCCTTACTATTTATCTAATTGTACCTCAGAGCTCCTCCCATCAATCTGTATCCCCACCAATAGATAAAAGATAAAAAATGTACCATGTTCGGCCCACTTCTGGGGCCGCGATAGCACCACAAAGGTATGTCTGGATAACCCATGTCCCACTTCCGGGTCAGATGTGTAAAGACTAAATGCAAAGGAAAAAGCAACAAAAAATCCTGAATAATCATATAAAAATATCTGGGCATACATCGACACCATACATATAAAGATGTAAATATATTACAAAAGCGAAGAAGTATGAACAGCTCAGTCCGTATCAAAGGGTGGTAACAAAACAGTGCCTGAGCTTCAGGGCACTAATCTACAAGTACGGAGGTAGGCTCCACCCCCATTTTTGCTCCCATGCTTATCGGACTCGGCCACGGGCCGCCAGACCCTCAGACGCGCTGCTGAGAGCCTGGCGGCAGCGCTTGCCGTCCCGACATATAGCGTGAAGAAAGAAATGGCATGCCGACAGGTATTAAGCAAGAAAAAAGGCGGTGTGTGTGTGTGTGTCTTTATTAATCAATGCAGCGAAAAAGAGGGGGGGGGGGGTCTGTATATACCAGGCCCAATCAACTGGATATTAGATGCAATCTATTGAAGAAATAATATATATATACCCTTAAAGGCATAACCAGTTACAAGTGACAACCACCAATAAACATAAATCAAAATATACAACTACCCTATCTCATGCATGGTTGATTGAAGTGACTACCATGCTAATTATTATGCAATGCAATGTAAACCCGACCCAAATCTCCCTGCAGTGACTCTCTAACTGGGGGTCAGTGAATCATGCTGTAATGTATCACATAAAATAAATAATATAATCTTAGGTACAAAAAATTTGAACAATTACTATCATGGTCACATCATCCCATGCATGAGTAAAAGTCTATAAAGTGCAAAATAAATACAAATATATGATACGCTAATAGATATAGTAACAATGCATTATTACAGAACAAGAGACATAAATTAAGACATGATATAATCATGATATAGAAAGTGATAAAACATTATACAAAAAATGATATGTAAAAAAACACAAAAAGTGAAAATTATAAACACCAGTTTGAGAGTCACTGTGTGGAGATTTTTGGTCAGGTTTACATTGCTTTTTATTTGCTCTGTAGTCACTTCAATCAACCATTTCTGATGTTTTGTAGTTGTATATTTTGATTTATGTTTATTGGTGGTTGTCACTTGTAACTGGTTATGCCTTTAAGGGTGCATATGTATTATTTCTTCAATAGATTGCATCTAATAACCAGTCGATTGAGCATGGTAGATACAGATCCCCCCCTCTTTTTCGTTCAAATAAAGTATTGAATTATTGGACCTGAATGCACTTGACTGTCTTTGTGGTTGTAGAGTGTAGAATGTATGCAGCAAAAAGTCATCATTTTTTCTATCTTCCTTCCATGTGTCCACAAAATAAGAAAATGTTTGTAAGAATTAACCCACAGTAAAATTATCATATGTAAGCCTTTTTTGAATACCCGCATTTGCTTAACTCGATTTCTTGGTACTGATCTCTGCTGCCGATTCAACATCTCTAAAATATTGCTCAGCTATTGTTCCCATGTCATTGTGACAAGTGAATGGCTATCCAATGCACTGAAATCTAGTTTGCTGACTTGCTCTTGTCACAACAGTAGGTAAATGGTCTAGGAATGACAATCCTTCGAAATTCAACAATAACAGGTATTTAGTATTTGTATTTATTGCTAGTAAAACACAGTGCTATTAATGGGATGAAGATAAAATCTTTAGGCAACAGGAGAATGAGTCATGAATGATAGACTGCTATGTGGATTACAGAGCTGTGGAGCACAGTTGTGCTAAAATATAATTTTATTCATAGTAACGTTGGAAAATAATAGCACTGTGTACGTTTAAAATGTGTGCAATCCAATGGCTTACAAACTAACAGACTTAGACTACATTCACACTGCCGTGAGCCTGCTGCACCGTATCACGGCGGGCACACGGCAGCGAGGGGAGAGGAGGAGGAGGTGAGCGCAGCTCCCCCCCGCCCCTCTCCATAGCGATATATGGCCACGGCGCCGTAATATGGGAAAAGATAGGACATGTCCTATCTTTTCCCGGGCTACGGAGCGGTACGGTGCCGCACATGTGCTGCACTGTACCACTCCCGTAGGGCGCCGTGAGCCCATAGAAGTGTATGGGGGACGTATATTGGCCGTATATACGTTGGCCGTATATACGTCCCCAATACTGTAGTGTGAATGTAGCCTTAGAAAGTTGGTCATTTGGTCACATGCCTGAATCTGTACCCAGAATTGGGAAAAAGACAGTTTTACTATAAAAGCACTTTGGCAATTTGTACAATATTCTCTATGGGGAAATCGGGGAGCCAGAAAAAGAGCTCCCGATGACAGGTTTCCTATAAACCTTTGCTCCACATTTGAACATCCCTGTGTAAATTACCACACATTTCATGCACCCAAAACACAGACCCTGCAACACTAATTAATGAATGCCCCCCTCCTCATGCTTATTTTATGGTTCTTCATACAACAGACCTCTGCAGAATCGTGCTGCTTTCTCTTTTCATTGTATTCATTATTTTTAGTATTTTTCTACTAAGCTGTAGGCTCACATAAAAAATTCCCAACAGTTAAACGGAAAGTGATGGTTTCAAGTTAACGAGAAGTTTATTCCTTTTATATATTCCTGCATGTAGAAATAATGTTGAGATAACATGTAGATTAGTGATCAGAAACTAACCAATTTGTAATGTATGATAAAACATGTAGGGTGCATGTTTAATGAAATGCAAATTTGCAAAAATGCAGCAAATTTAATAAAGAGGAATCTCTCTAATCATTCAAACATAATTCATTAATGGCAGGTGTACTGATAAAATATTATAGGAATAAATCCTCAAACAATCGCTGATCTATAGAGAATGATCTCCCGTACTTACTGTGTAATTAGCAGGTATTGACTCCACATCTATACATGCTCTTTATATTGCTGTTCATGTTCTGGGATTAATATCTTGGGAGTTTCTAAATTGCTTTGGGTCTGAACAATGAAATCCCAAGAAATAAGGCAAATTACCCCAATCCAGATTTTGTGGATTCTAGACAATATTAATACACAATGGAATATCGTAGAATCTATTAACAAGGCAGAGATAATGGTCATCTTAAAAAAGGACCCTCTTTTATGGACTCTTGTTATGCCATACCACTTCTCAATATGTATGCCATATATTTAGCCTAGATTTTGGTCGACAGACTAGCTTTTGTTACAGATTGTTTAAAATTCTTTAGCTTATAAATAACTTTTAGCGATATATGTTAGGCTCAGTCCACTCCTGCTTTTTTTATCTGCTTCATTATGAAATAAAATAGCGCCGCAGCCAACATCCTTTTCTGAAGACAATGTGGACTGGAAGGTGAACAGAGACTTTCCTGCCATACTACCAATCTTAGTTTCAGTTACATTTTGCTAAATTGGAGAGTATAACAAAAACCCCTGACACTGGTGTAAACTGAGTCTTATGTGATCAAAACACAGTTTTGAGTTACATAATGAGAAGATCTTTTCATTCAGACAGATTCTTGTTTCATTGAAATAGTTCCTAGTTAGAGCACAGTGGGACACATTTACTAAGAACAGTGCCGTGTGTACTATGTGCAGTTTGCCTGTGTATAGTGCAGGGGTGCCAAATTCATGATTTCGGGAACCTGTTATTCATGAATCTTTGCACTTCTTCGACAGAGTGCACCACTTTTTTTGGTGCACCTCTAACATGGGGCTTGCACCAGACTTCTGTCAGACTCATGCATGATAAATGTGGAGCACGGTCCGGCTCATTTCACTGCAGAAGTTTGTGTCAAATAAAGAATAGTGCAGCCGCGACACAAAACAGTCACGTGCGACACAGATGTGGCACGGACACTTCTTAAATACTTGTGCAAGATGTAGCCCCTTAAAACAACGTGCAAAGTCCATTAGTAAATGTGCTCCGGTATGCGCATATATAAAGATTTTGCATAGATAAAAATAAATGAAAAGAAAACTAATTATATGAATTTTCCCTCAGTAGCACATGAAGATGCGTTTCCTGCTGTAAGTAGGCAACTTGATTTTCTGGGTATTAAGTTTTGGAGACATTATTTTGAATATTTGTTGTTAAATATGTTCTAACGGTTTAACTTTCACAGGGCTAAGGGGAGAGTATAGAAGAAACTTTTACTTAGTAGAATTGCCAGTTGCCACAGTAAAAATACACAATTTTACCTCCCCAGAGGCCACCTCATGCAGGGAGTCGGGTTGAACAGATTACAAAATTAGACATTCCCTAACTCAATGGGGGTCATTTACTAAGGGCCCGATTCGCGGTTTCCCGACGTGTTACCCGAATATTTCCGATTTGCGCCGATTGTACCTGAATTGCCCCGGGATTGTGGCGCACGCGATCGGATTGTGGCGCATCGGCGCCGGCATGCGCGCGACGGAAATCGGGGGCGTGGCCGAACGAAAACCCGACGTATTCAGAAAAAAACCACCGCATTTAAAAAATGAAAAAGTGTCGCTTGGGGAGCGCTTACCTTCACCTGGTCCAGCTCGGTGCATTCCGGCGCGTTGAGATGATTCTCAGTGCAGCAGCGCCACCTGGTGGGCGGCGGAGAAACTACCTTCATAAATCCCGGCCGGACCCGAATCCAGAGCTGAGAACGCGCCGCTGGATCGCGAATGGGCCGGGTAAGTAAATCTGCCCCAATGTTATTAACAAAAATATAGCATTTCACAGATATCATTCCAACCTGTCTCCATTCGACCTGACATTTACATTTTGGTTGTCATTGGACCCAACCGTGAACTCCTGACTATGGTCGGCAGATTCCTCTCACGAATAACTTCTCTTGTACTGCAGGGGGAGGGGCAGGAGGCAGAGATACTACAGACTCAGGCACTTCTTTTCCAACAGCAGCAGAGGAGACAGCAGCAGCTCAACGGACAAGATAAGCTCTGGATTGAAGGTGAGGGGATGACATAGCATTGCTAACGGTGTGTTTTATAGGTGAGATAGCAGAGTTAAGTGTCATTGTGTTTTGTATCCATCTCATGACTATGCTCTGCTTCATCTCTCTTTTTCTATGTGTCAAATATTAGTAGAATCTTCAGAAGCTAAATGAAAGTGTAGCTAAACCCTGTAATCTTATAATCAAAGCACATTGTCAGCACACACCATAGCACAGAGGAACTATGAAGGGTTTGCTCAGCTAGTTCCTGCCCACCCTGTTGAGTGATACACTGACGAACATTGAGTGATAAGAGAAAAACAGCACTAAAACTGACTAAAATTGAAAAGTAGGGGGTTAAAAATCATCTCTATTGTGTAAACATGACTAGGGGATTAAAATTTGAGAACTTTTTCATGGGCACAACCTTTTAACATCATTAGCTGGTGCAGCATGAGCCATTGTGTGATAAATCCCCCAGTTTTCTTATTTATGGGCATTTTCCCTCTTGTACAACTCTATATAATTTTCTATATAAAATTTCTATATAAAATTGGAAACCATATCAAAATCACTTTCTACATTTTCTACATTTTTATAAAAAAAAAATTTGAGATCCATGAGCACCCATTCTAAAAATAGTTTGAAATCTATACCAATATATGGACACAGAAGATAGTTTTGATGTTGTATATTGAATATTTGTCTTATTTTACTTTGTTATATGTTTGTTGAGTGTTTTTAATTATCCCCTTATAAAAGTTTCAAAAGGCGGCTACTTTCCTTATAGAAAGGGCCCCAAATGTTTGTATATAAGCATATAGACACCAATAAATGTGCGCTAACAGAAACATTTTCATGCTACTTTTACAGGGTCCATTATGTTGATATTCTCCTTGAAGTCTTCTGTTCTTCTCGTAGCTCCAACTAGAGGAAAAGGAATATCAATATAATACAACAATGCAATATTTAATTGAGATCATAATCCTTCTAACCAAAAACAATGGTAATATTTACTGATGAGAGTTATACAGAACCATATATATCATATATCTATAGTGAAATGGGATGTGTTTATAATTGTATTAGCAGAATAAAAAAAATGTGGGGTAACTTGTAATCATAGGGTGGCTTGGGGCACAGGGAATGACAGAGAGGACAGTGAGCCTTAAACTAGCCCCCCAAAACTGTCACTTGCCTACTTGTCTCCAGTATTCTAGGTGATACGGGACAGCCAAGAGGACAGTCCCTCCACAGGACACAAGACTTACAGATGAATAACACAGAAAGCGGGGTCAGGGTCATAATAGAAAAAGTATACACGGTATAGAAGGAGAGTCCAAGAGGGATAGTCAATAGAACAATAGTCAAGTTCAAAAAAACAGAATAAGCAATAGAAGAGCAAAAGCACAGGCACAATTCAGAGCTGAGATATAGTAATATAACCAGTAGGGTATAATGGATATATGGATAGATATATAAAGCAGTCCCTGGACACACCTCCAGCAGGAGACTGATCAGCCGCCCATCACACCAGTAACCCTTGCTGTTCAGGGCTGGCTGGGGGGCAGTTGTTTCAATCAAGCAAAACAAAGCAGAAACCTAAGCCACAGTTCACAAACATGAAATACAAACAGAAATTAATGTAGCCTAATCCGCCATCTGTGGACAGAGGAAGGTCTTGGCACAGACTATTTACTATTATTGGACAGAAACTTTATTAAGTGCCATTTTGATGTCCTGGTTTCTGAGACTATATATTATAGGGTTAAACAGAGGAGTAAATACAGTGTGTAGTAAGGAAACAATCTTATTCATGAACAATGAAGCTCCTTTAGATGGGATCATGTATTTCACTGTTAGTGTCCCGTAAAATGTCACGACAACAAAAACATGAGAACTGCAGGTAGAGAAGGTTTTTTGTTTGCCGGTTGTAGATGGTATCTTAAATATAGTAAGGAAGATATACACATAGGTTACAATGATGAAACCACATGGGAAGATAAATATTGGCACAGAAAACAAAAGGATTTCTAATTCAATAAGAGAAGTGTCTGAGCAGGAAAGCTTCTGAAGAGGAAAAAGGTCACAGTAAAAATGGTCAATGATATTGTCATGACAAAAGTCAAAGTTGGATACAGGTAAGACCACCACAAAATTACAAGTAAGACCCACAAACCATGGCCATGCTGAGAGGGAGATCTGGCGCTTAAAATCCATAATACTGGAGTATCTCAATGGGTTACAGATGGCCAAGTATCGATCATAGGACATCACAGAGAGAAGAAAACATTCTGTAATAGTTGTACCACTAAAGAAGTAAAATTGGGTAATGCAGCCCAGATAAGTCATTATTTTATCTCCTGGAAGAAAGGCACCGAGCATGTTAGGTACAATGTTCATAGAAATCACAAGATCGGAAACAGAAAGATGACAGAGGAAGTAATACATGGGGGTCTGGAGACGGACATTGGTGGAAACCAGGAGGATGATCAGAAGGTTTCCTATAACTGTAAATAGAAAGACGAGCAAGAAAAAAATGAAGAGTAGAATACCAAAGCTGTGGAGGTTTCCAAAGCCCAATAGAATGAATTCTGTTATTCTTGTTTGGTTCATTGTATGTAAACTGAATTATCAGTTCTGAAACATAAATGCAATAATTATTCTAGATAAAGACACATTATTCTGATAACATGGAGTGTATCTTCTTGCTGTCAATAAAGGATGGGCCATTAGAGGGTGAACATAGTCAATTATTACATTATATGCCAGGAAACTGTCTGTTTGACAAGATGACACTCCCTATTCAACTATATAAAGATCATCAACAACGTGAACTCTTGGTACAAGGCAGAGACAAAATCCAAAAGAGGCAATGTTTATCCCATCTTAAGCCATTTTGTTGTATCAACTCTGGCCTTAGCTCAAGGTGACAAAATCAGAACCTAGTGATGAATTTCCACTACTTTTGCTCAAGTTTTAATGCATTATGACTCCAGATATTTCATTTATGTATAAATCCATAAACTGCCATGAAAGTCATCCATCAGTTTGACGATACTCATTTGACTGCTTGCCTACAATATTAAAAAATCTTTAGCAAATCTGAGATATTTTTTGTTATTCTTACGAAATTATTTCGCATCAGGGGGAAGCTTTGTGTTTTCTACCTTGCTTGGTTCATTGGTTGTGTGTATTATTGGTGTGCTATAAAACGTGACCACTAAGTGCATAAGACTTTTTCAAAGATGGTTCAGTAAAAAAAAATTACTGTACAGACCAAAAGTTTGGACACACTTTCTCATTCAAAGAATTTTCTGTATAAAAATTGGAGATTCACACTGAAGGCATCAAAACTACGAATTAACACATCTGGAATTATATACTTAACAAAAAAGTGTGAAACAGTTGAAAATACAGTATGTCTTAAATTCTAGTTCTTCCAAGTAGCCACCTTTTGCTTTGATTACTGCTTTGCACACTCTTAGCATTCTCTTGATGAGCTCCAAGAGGTAGTCACCAGAAAAGGTTTTCACATCACAGGTGCCCTGTCAGGTGTAATAAGTGGGATTTATTGCCTTATAAATGGGGTTGGGAGTTGTGTTGTGCAGAAGTCAGGTAGATACACAGCTGATAGTTGTACTGAATAGACTGTTAGCTGCTTTTTTCTAGCCATAATACAAATTCTAAGTAAAGAAAGACAAGTGGCCATCATTACTTTAAGAAGTGAAGGTCAGTCAGTCCAAAAATTGGGAAAACTTTGAAAGTGTCCCCAAGTGCAGTTGCAAAAACCATCAAGAGCTACAAAGAAACTGGATCACATGAGGACTGCTCAAGGAAAGGAAGACCAAGAGTCACCTCTGCTGTGGAGGATAAGTTCATCTGAGTCACCAGCCTTAGAAATCGCAGGGCAACAGAAGCTCAGATTAGAGATCAGGTCAATGCCACACAGAGTCCTAGCAGCAGACACATCTCTACATCAACTGGTAAGAGGAGACTGTGCAGCAGCCTTCATGGTAAAATAGCTGCTAGGAAACCACTGCTAAGGACTGGCAACAAGTGCAAGAGACTTGTTGGCTAAAGAACACAAGGAATGGACATTAGACCAGTGGAAATCTGTGCTTTGGTCTTATGAGTCCAAATTTGAGATATTTGGCTCCAAACCACCGTGTCTTTTTGCGACGCAGAAAAGGTGAACAAATGGACTCTACATGCCTGGTTCCTACTGTGAAGCATGGAGGAAGAGGTGTGATGTGTGGGGGCTTTGCTGGTTACACTGTTGGGGTTTTATTCAAAATTGAAGGTATACTGAAGGTTACCACAGGATCTTGCAGCGGCATGCTATTCCATTTGGTTGAAGTCTAGATGGACCATCATTTACTTTGAACAGGACAATGCCCCTACACACATCTGCAGATTGTGTAAGGACTATTTGACCAAGAAGGAGAGTGATGGGGTGCTATGCCAGATGACCTTGCCTCCACACTCACCAGACCTGAACCCAGGTGAGCTGGACTGCAGAGTGAAGACAAAAGGGCCAACAAGTGCTAAGCATCTCTGGGAACTCCTTCAAGACTGTAAGAAGATCAGTTCAGGTGACTACCTCATCAAGAGAATGTCAAGAGTGTGCAAAGCAGTCATCAAAACAATTTGAAGAACCTAGAATATTTTAAGTATATAATTCCACATGTGTTAATTCATAGTTTTGATTCCTTCAGCGTGAATCTACAATTTTTATAGTCATGAAAATACAGAAAACTCTTTGAATGAGAAGGTGTGTCCAAACTTTTGGTCTGTACTGTATATGTATTCCAGAATTGTAGATGTGTATTGGCAGCCAGGTGTCAACCTGTAATGTATGAGGAGACATTTGTGCTGCAAAAGACCAACAAAGCAACATTTATATTTAAAGTCCATTTTTATTAGAACTTAAGAGTTAATCAAATGAGATAAAGAATTTCTCGTTGTGTTCATGGTAAACAATAGTAGTTACAGTATTCATATAAAATGTTACATGAATAAATACATACAAGTTATCACTATTGAATAAAGAATGAGCTCCACTACTTACACTGTGACTGTCAGGAAGGGTATCCACAATGTACAAATATCATCCCCTTTTATACGCTTTCTTTACTGATGTGTGCTGAGCTGAGTATCTAGGGAGAATTCTTATTCTCATTACACAGAAGTAGAAGTCTCAACTTCTTAGACATAAATATTATACAGTTGATAGAGGCTAACTTTAAAAACATATCTTAACTTCCTTTCAAAAATCCTAACTTAAAATTTTTTCTGTTTACTGAGATGAACGTGGTCTTATTTTCTGTGTAATAAATTGTATTTCCTAGTGATAGTTTGTAAAAATACTTGTATTTGGTAGCTGGAAAAGATCCCAAATGTTGTGAAATTAAAAAAAAATACGTATTTGTGATTTACTGTAAGCTCTGCTCTTATGTATTTTACTGTAAATGGTGCCTCTTCTTTATTCTTTGGCTTCCTACGATCACACGAATACAACATTTAAATAGATTTTTTAATATTTTATATTAGTTTTAAAAATGTAAATCTTTTGTACTCTGACGCCAATAACTTTTTCAGACTTCGGTGTACAGACCTGTGTAGGGTGTCATTTTTCTTTGCGAGATGAGCTGACATAAGAATAATAATAATAATAATTCTTTATTTATATAGCACACACAGATTATGCAGCCCTGCACAAAGCATGTAAAATTGGTCCCTGTCCCCATGGGGCTTACAATCTAAACAACCTAACAGTATGTTTTGGAGTGTGGGAGGAAAACGGAGTGCCAGGAGGAAACCCACGCAAACAAGGAGAGAACATACAAACTCTTTGCAGATGTTGACCTGGGTGGGATTCAAATCCAGGAACCCAGCGCTGCAAGGTAGAAGTGATACTCACTCAGCCACCGTGCCACCCTATGACATTTTTATTGCTATCATTTTGGGGTCTGCACAACCTTTTTATAACTTTTTATTGAAATCTTTGTGTTGAAAATGGTAAAAAGTGGCGATTTGGACATTATGGGGTTGACCCATGGGAAAAATCCCTTTCATATTTGAATAGATTGTCATTTTAAGATATGGGGGATATCTAAATTATAGTTTAAAATATCTTTTATGTTTGTTTATTTTTATTTCAGTTATAAAAAAAAATAGTTTGCAATTTTATACAGAATTCTGTATTGATTTGTTTAGGCTTCCTAGAGTAATTGAACCCTAGGGGGCCTGATCACTGATAACATATACTGTAATAATATTGCAGTATATGAAAAATTTACTGTTCATCTGTTACAGTCTGTCTCCAGTATACTGTAACAGATGCACCTAAATGACCGTTCATAGTAACTCATTCCTGCCCCTACCATGGGCAACGATCAAAGCTAATATAGTCGGTTTGCCTGCAGCATTTTAATGGTCAACACCAGTGATTGGTGCCAGTGGCAGTTTCGGCCTCAATGAATGGATATATTTGAGAAGAGATTCTCGGAGAGTTTGTGAATGTCTAGATATTTATATCAGATCTAGAGAAAGTTGGGAGATCAACATTAGCTCTTAACATATGATATTTTGGGGAAATCAATCTTTTTCTTTTATCCCATTTATTTGACAATTCTAGAGAATAATGTATCCTTTTTATAATATTATACTGTATAAGTTTATAGCTCATTGAACATACTTTGGGTTGAAAATATACTGTATTCTTTTACAACTTTGTCCATTTAACCCTGGCATTTTTTACACTTCTTTTTTTTAATCACTTCTTTTTTTTTATTTAATTCATAATTTGTAATGATTTTTGCCAATACATTTTCCATTAACAACATTGAGGACAAAATCACAACAGACCCCCCTCCCTCTTTTTCCCGATTCTCCGACCCCAATCCTGGTACAGTTCTCCAAAAGTCCTAAATGTCATCTTATCTGAAAATGTTTCCATCATTCCTTGCTATAATATCCATATTTTATCCGAGACATACCTATCTCCTTTATCATATAAAGATCTTGGAACCCCCAACTGATTTACCTTAGTATAAGTATTTTTCCACAAAAGTGTAATACTAATCCACCCTCTTCTTCTTAATAATTTATTAACTATGCTCCAAGAGTTATATTGCATTGTACCTGTTGGGAAAATTTTCTTTACTTCATATAATTTATATAATTTGTAGAGATGAGCGAGCACTAAAATGCTCGGGTACTCGTTATTCGAGACGAACTTTTCCCGATGCTCGAGTGCTGTTCTCGAATAACGAACCCCATTGAAGTCAATGGGAGACTCGAGCATTTTTCAAGGGGACCAAGGGTCCGCACAGGGAAGCTTGGCCAAACACCTGGGAACCTCAGAAAAGGATGGAAACACCACGGATATGGACAGGAAACAGCAGGGGCAGCATGCATGGATGCCTCTGAGGCTGCTTAATCGCACAATTATGCCAAAATTATGGGCAACAGCATGGCCATGACAGAGTGACCGAATGAGGCTAGATAGCATCTAAAACATCCAATAATTGACCCTGACACTATAGGGGATGGCAAGCAGAGGCAGCGGCAGCAGCGGCAGGCTAGAGAGTGTCATGGCGACATACCCTAAATGGACTCAGGTTTCACCAAAGGAGGTGAGCAAGAAGCGCTGAAATGATTTCCTATGTGAACAAAAGGTTGACGGTATATTTAGTCGATAACACAGCATGGTGGCGACATAGTGACCAAGTTCCACCCGAAAAATGAGCTTGACACAGCTCTTTTGATAAGGGGACGACATGTGGAGGCAGCCATGGAGACGACTTCCATGATTAAGAGCGACAGTATGGGGCATTCATATTGCGCTGCTATGATTGCAACTTCAGGTCTCCAGCATGGCGGCGACAGATGGGCCGCGTTCCACTATGTATCTGGTGAAACACCTGAAAATTCTGCCTGACACAGCTCGTTTGATAAGGGGACGATGTATGGAGGCAGTGAACTAGTAGTAGATTAAAGGTGCTGCAGTTAAAACTATGTTAGTTGGATCTTGGGATGGAGCTGGCGCTCCGCTGCCAGGCGAGCTTTCGCCAATCCAATCCCCTGTCTCTAGGCTACTCCCCAAACAGCACTTCTAAGAACCTTTTGTATAAGATCAAGTGTAGTAGCGTTCTTATAAGTTTGGGAAATGGCGGGTGAGGGGAATGTAAACAGATGCGCAAGAAGCGCTGAAATAATATCAGTAAATGATAAAAGTTTGCCAGTATATTTTGTGGATTACACAGCAGGGTGGCGACAAAGTTAACAAGTTTGATGAATCCATGAAAACAACCCAAAATTCTGCCTGACACAGCTCGTTTGATAAGGGGACCATGTATGGAGGCAGCTATATGGACGACTTTTGGAGGCAGCTATGGCGATGACGTGTGGAGGTAGCAATGGAGACAACGTGTGGAGCCAGCTAAAAAGACGACATGTGGAGGCTGCTATGGAGACAATTTAATTTGGATAGTGCCTGTATGTGGCAGTCCAAAAAAGTTTTCAAACCAGAGGAGCAGGTAGGTGGTCCTCCAGAAAAATTAAATAAATTGAGTGCCTGTATGTGGCAGTCCAAAAAATTTTTCAAACCAGAGGAGCAGGTAGGTGGTCCTCCAGAAAAATTAAATACATAGTACGGTAATACCTTAATTGTAAAGGCACTCTGTTGTCAATAAATAGCGTCCAGTAATATGTAGAGCATAAAGGTGCTGTGGTCAGTGAACAGCGCTCTGTAATACTCTATATACTTGTGTATTAGCAAAGTTTTTCAGCACAAAAAATGTTTTGAAAACCCCACCTCGGCTCATATACAAGTGTATACAAAAATAAACTCTTCCTTCAGCTTTTCATCTGTAACTAAGTGGGCAGAGATGCAACCAAGCGCTCTGCAAGCCAGTGCCCACTATGGTGCTGCAGTTTTGGCGCTGCTGGCATCATAATGAGCGCCGGAAGGCGTCTCCATTTTTCTTCCGTTTTGTCTTAGTGTCCTCAAAAAACTGAAGGTTTAACAATGCTTTGAAAACATCACACCTGGTTTTTCAGCCTCATCATTGAAAAAAACAGATGTTACATCTGTGTTTTGCAGACCCATAGACTTCTATTGCCTTTCATGCTCCGCATCAGTAAAATAAAATAGGACATTTTTCATAAAGTTTTCCATGGAAAATGGATCAGAAGGTTTAACAATGCTTTGAAAACATCACACCTGGTTTTTCAGCCTCATCATTGAAAAAAACAGATGTTACATCTGTGTTTTGCAGACCCATAGACTTCTATTGCCTTTCATGCTCCGCATCAGTAAAATAAAATAGGACATTTTTCATAAAGTTTTCCATGGAAAATGGATCAGTGAAAATACAAGGCAATCTGAGAGCAGCCATATAAATCAATGGCTCCCTGTAATACATAGATTATAAAGATGTTGATGTCAGTGAATAACATACGGTAATACCTTAATTGTAAAGGCACTCTGTTGTCAATAAATAGCGTCCAGTAATATGTAGATATGAAAGGTGCGGTTTGTCAGTGGAACAGCACTCTGTAATCTCTATATACTTGTGTATAAGCCGAGTTTTTCAAGACAAAAAAATGTGCTGAAAACCCCCACCTCGACACAAGTATATAAATAAACTGAAAATCACTGAACAGTGGAAATCACTGAACCACGGGCGTAAAAAACACTGCCAGTGGGATAGAGCCCTTCTTTATTGTTTTCATAAAATATGTCACTTTTTAGAGCTTTATTCAAGTCCACGTTATTGGTATTGTCCTTGTAGTATTCCAACTTCATTGTATACAATTAAAGGAGTTTTCCAACAAAAGAAAATTTTCCGATTTCAACCCCCTAGTGATGCTTACACAATACAGATAATTTTTAACCCTTTACTTTACAATTTTACTCAGTTTTAATGCACTGGAATATTACACTAAAAAAGCTCCTATCAATCAGTGATGGTGAGTGTAATATTCCAGAGTGTGGGTAGGAACTCTCTGAGAAGACCATAAATAATTCCTCTAGGTTTGTGAGCTGACACTGTGCTTAGATTATCAGGGTACAAGGTTTATATACACTTTTATTTACCTTATGAACATTGTACTATTATCTGACACATAGAAAGAGAGAGATGAGACAGATCAGAGATGATGAGATCCATGAGATGCCTATTATACACTGTCAGCCCTGCTACATATCTGTTCTCACAGATATGTGCCTGCCTCCCCTTTCTCCGGATAATTTATCTGCCTGCAGCGTGCGCTTCTCTCTCTCACAATATGCATAGAAAAGGGGGCCTTAGGCCCCTTCCACACTAGCGAGTGTGATGCGATGAACTCGCATCACACTCGCAACGCAAGCTGCCGGGAACGCACGGCCCGAACGCTGCACCGCGGGAGTGAACTGACATGCTGAGTTCACTCCGCGTGCAGCGTTTCGGGCCGTGCGTTCCCGCAGGCTTGCGTTGCGAGTGTGATGCGAGTTCATCGCATCACACTCGCTAGTGTGGAAGGGGCCTTATCCTACTCAATTTCCCACTTTCCCCAGCCCTCCACTTTAATTGGCCCATCGAGCTAGCAGAGTGTTAGCTGGCACGGGAGGTGTCCAGTTCCATAAGCAAGAATTTCCCCAGTCCACAACTGTCTCTAAGGCTTCGCTGATTCCCCCCCCCAGTTTGTCAAACAGTAGACAAGAGCCATAAAAACTCTTAAACCATAGGGTTTAATAGGGACAGTTATGAGGTTAGGTCCATCTCAACCCAAGGGCAAATACAGTTTTGGAACTGGGCTAGTATCATTTTGATATGTTGATTTAGGCTCTAGCACCTTGGGTACAGAGATATAAATAATCTCTGGCTAGGACCATAGCAAATGGGTCGGTTTGGTATGTATGCGATCCACGGATTCACATGAGTGCAATGATACCAGAACCGTGACCCTACGACTTCCCCTGAGAAGCTATGGCTTTCTCAGGATTCGGGGTGTAATACCAGGTAGGAGGACCCATGACCCCTATGTTGGGTGGCAGAGGGAGGGCCAAGGTAACTAACTCACTGTACCGCTGTTTCTGTTATATCTATTGTATACTGTACTGTCTAGTGTGCCCTTAAGAATTAAATTAACATTTTTACCTGCGTTTCTCTTATCTCATACACAACACAAACGAGCTAAGGGTGGGTTCCTCACTATTATCGCTGTTACGGATCGGGCTTATATAAAAAAGAATGGATGGCAGCTCAGGGTGATAACAGTCTGTTTCATGAGGACTAGTGAAAGAGGTCTTATAGGCCTTCGGGACTGTGATTTATTTGTATATGTGTGGACCACTTTAAATCCTTCCTGCACCTCCAGAAACCCGTGCATATCCTTCAGGGGTCCCGAAACGTCCACGTTGTCTTGACATGCGTGTTCCTGCAGGAAGTAAGTGAGTGTCTGTGAGCACCATTCCTGGACCTGCAGGGGGGGGGTGCTTGGAGTGCAGGACAGAGAGAGACCGAAAACTCACCTGCACGGCCTCACACAGAAATCACAGATGGCTCTCCTGACCAAGTCAGAGTTTACAGGGTTGTTGTTAGGGGCACTGAAGTGTGTACGGCAGACTGATGCAGACAGGTGTGGAATTATATCTGTGAAATTAAACAGTGAATTAGAGAATTGTTAGTTTTGTTATCCGCAGTACATTAAAGAAACTTGTCTTCATTGGGGCAATACCCCTTAAGTTCAAAGAAGATAATAATAGATAATCAATACAAGTAAGGCCTAAATTCACACTGCCGTGAGCCACGCCGCACCGTTATTACGCGGCACACGGCCGAGGCGGACGGGGAAGGAGGAGGGGTAGGCAGCTTCACCCCCCCCTCTCCATAGAAACTAAGGGCGCACGGCCCTTAGTCGGGGAAGATAGGAACATGTTCTATTCTTTCCCCGGGCTAACGGAGCGGTACGTGCCGCCGTGTGCTGCCCGTTACCGCTCCGTACAGGCCGTGAGCCCATAGGAGTGGTAGGGGGACACGTCTATAGGCCCGTTATACTCGGCCGTATAAGTCCCCCATACTGTAGTGTGAATGCAGCCCTAAGGCTACATTCCCACGCCGTATGATTTCTCCAGTCCCGTATCTACAGGCTGTATGCCCGTATAAATACGGCCGTTTTTCATCCGTATGTGCACGTATGTCACCCGTATCCGTACTGTGTCCGTATAAAATACGGTGGGCTGCCAAATTATGAAAATGATGACAAAATGATGACAATAGCTTGCCCAACCCCAAATTTGGTCACCTGGCCGGCCCAGACTCCATTTTGTGTTTTCTGAGAGCGAGGTTAGACTCCATTGCTGCTTCTGGCTGTGGTTTCTGGCGTTTTTAGCTCTTGCGATGTCGTACAATCGTACTGATGATCTTCTCCTGGACTGGGCCCTTGTGACGCTTCTCCAAACGTGTTCTGCAATGCTGGCGGAGGAGCCGAGGAGGACTAGGCGGTTTTGGGTTCATCCCATTGTCGCTCAGCGGCCTAGGAGGGGTCACTTCAGGAACTTGTACGCTGACCTGCGGCAGCATCCGGACAAGTTTCACAACTACGTTCGGATAACTGTGACTTCCTTTGATCGTCTTTTGGCGGACCTGCGATCGGGGCTCCAGTTTCAGGATACCAATATGAGGCGGTCTGTGACACCAGAGGAACGGCTCATCGTGACACTGCGGTAAGTTTTTGCAAGTATATACATGTCATTATTTCAAGTTGGGCTGTCTGTTTAAATATTTAATTATTTTTCTTTTTTTTAGGTTTCTTGCCACTGGGAACTCGTTTGCTTCGCTGCATTATGAGTTCCTGCTGGGTGTTTCCACCATTTCGATGATCGTGAGAACGACCTGCGAAGTGATATGGGAGCGACTGAGAGCTGCGGTGATGCCTGAGCCGACTGCTGAAGACTGGATCCGTATATCTGATGGTTTCCAGGAATCAGCACAGTTTCCAAATTGTATTGGGGCGCTGGATGGGAAACACATACGTGTGAAGAAGCCGGCTCACTCAGGGTCCCAATTCTTCAATTATGAGCAATATTTTTCTGTGGTCTTGTTGGCTTTGGCTGACAGTGACTACAAGTTTATAATTGTGGACATTGGGGCCTATGGAAGTTCTGCGGATGCAGCGGTCTGAAATAACCCTGAAAAAGGTGTAAAACAGTTTCTCACGAGTGTAGAAATATCAAACATGTGCATATAAAATGCTTTATGGGCGCACAGTAGAGGAAAAGAGGGAAGTTTGTCTTTTAAAAGCCAAATTTCACAGAAATCCTTCACATGTGTCAGGATACATTTGAAGAACCCTAGTGGTACCAAAACAGGCAAACCTGAAAAGTGACCCTAATTGTTGAATGTACACCCCTTGGGGAATTTAGCAAGGTGTAATATGTGGTGCAGTGTAATACACGTGGTGAAATGAGCATTTTGAACATGTAGGTGGTTTCCAAATATGATGTGCAATGGAGTCCAAGACGGAAATTGCAATTATTTCTGGAAAGTGTGGTGCCCATTATGTTGCGCCCATTATGGGGCACCCGTTATGGGGCCCCCGTTATGGGATGCCCAGTTTGTGCCACTGTAAAATGTCAGCTCTCTGATTAGGAAGCCATATTTTCTGACACGAGAAAGACCCAACATGTGATCCTGAATTCTAGCCAGAAAATCTAGCAGGGCTCCGGAATGATAAATAATAATAAATAAATAAATAACTTGGAAAATAATTAAGGATCTGCTAACAAATCACATCAAGGCACATCTATGTGCATAGATGTGCCTCTGGGAGTCTGCCGGGAAACTGGGGGCAGAAGAAAAACTTTTTATTTTTAAGGGGTAGGGGGCATTACTGTGGGGACTGCTGGACAGGGGACATTACTGTGGGGGCTACTGGGCAGGGGACATTACTGTGGGGGCCATGCAGGGGGTATTACTGTGGGGGTTGCTGGGCAGGCGGCATTACTATGGGGCCGGGCAGGGGACAATACTATTGGAGTTTTTGAGTGTGGCCCTGTTTTGGACATTTTATTAATGAGGAGGGACATTTCGTTAATGAGTAGTGGCTGCATTTCCCACCCTAGGCTTAAAACTCAAGTCAATAAGTTTTCCCAGTTTATTTTGTGTTAAAATTAGGTGCCTCGGCTTATACTGGGGTCGAAGTATACTCAATTATATGTGGTATAAAAAGTGGGCTACAGAAAAAAAATGCATCGTTAGGGGGCTACATAAAAGGGGGTACTATAAAGGGGGGATACCGAAAAGGGAGGGGCTACAAAAAAAGAGGAACATAAAGTGAGCTCCTTTAACTAGAGAGGGTTATATAAAAGAGAGCACTATAAATGGAGGGGCGCTACAGAAAAGGGAGGGGGCACTACAAAGGGGGGCTACAGAAAAGGAGGCATTTTAGATAGCGGCAGGAAATGACATCATATGGGTTGGGGTTAGATATGGAGTATTTGCTGGGCACACAATTTTTTTCCAGGGACAATTTTTCCAGTTCCTGGAAAAAACTTTTGGGTGCAGACGGTCCCCGAATACACAAAGGTTGGGGACCACTGCTTTAGAGGGCAAAGACCACCATACTGAATGTAAAGTCATAGTGGCCACAGAAGTCTTTGTTTACTCTATATAGGCACACATTATACAGTAGAAAAAAGATAAATTCAGCTCACCACTCCCGACTTGTCCTCCACCTGCCATGCACGGACGATCCCGAGACTCCGGACTTCGTATCAAGGAAGAAAAAAATCTTCAGTCGAGCACAGGTTCCGGTGGGGTTAAAAATTAGTTTTCCTTTATTTAAACAAAGTAAAAGACTGAATAGGGCAAACAAAACATGATTCCCTGAGTTACACGTGAAAAAAATTGACGCGTTTCTGCCTGAATGCCCTTAGTCATGATCTATTGAACAAGCATTAAGATTCCATTAAAAACCCAGTAAGCACCACCTTTTCCTATGATCTCATGTGGGTGTGTGCTTGTTATCGGCTTCATGTGAAACCCTTTTAATGCCGGATCTAATTCACTATGCTCATCTGCTAAAGCGCATTGTTCACACCTCTGCCTGGTGAGTTACGAATTAGGAGCGGACCCGGATTAGAAATGAGACTGTAAGGGATAACCATACTTAAAATACATTCGAGTCAATATTCTAAATGCTCTACGAATCAGTAGGGATCAGTAACAGAGAATTAAGTCCTGTCTTAGGTTTAACCCAGATGGATGTCTCGTATTCAACAAGAACATCCAGTAGGATTCTCTATTTCAAAATTTCTTTCTTATATCTCCTACTGGGTTTTAAATGGAATCTTAATGTTTGTTCAATAGATAATGACTAAGGCCGTTCAGGCAGAAACGCGTCGATCTTTTCACATGTAACTCAGATAATCATGTTTTGTATGCCCTATTCAGTCTTTTACTTTGTTTAAATAAAGGAAAACTAATTTTTAACCCCACTGGAACCTGTGCTGGACTGAAGTTATACAGTGGCTATGTATACATTATACAGTGGCTATGGATTCAGACCCCTTTAGATTTAACTTTTAAATTTAAATCGATTGATTGCTCATTAATGTATACTCTGCACACCATCTTGTCAGAAAATAAAAATGAAATATAGATATTTTTGTTCATTCATTATAATAGAAAAACTGAAATAGCACATTCTTATAAGTATTCAGACCCTTTTTGGTCCATTTAATTCTAATCCTCCTTAAGATCTGTCAAAAATAATTTCTGCAGCACTCAAAACATAATGGCCTTCATAATCCTTAAATGGAAGTAGTTTGGGATGGATACAAATCTTCCTCAAATCATCCTGCTAAACTAAGAAATCATGGGAGAAGAGCCCCAAGATCACTATGGCTGAGCTCCAGAGATGCAGTAGGGTGATATCACTGTAGCTCTCCACCAGTTGGGGTTTTATGGTAGAGTGTGCTGACGGAAGCCTCTCCTCAGGGCAAGACATATAAAAGCCTGCAAAAAAAGGACTTTAGGCTGGCAAATTATGAAAATGATGACAAAATGATGACAAAAGCTTGCCCAACCCCAAATTTGGTCACCTGACCGGCCCAGACTCCATTTTGTGTTTTCTGAGAGCGAGGTTAGACTCCATTGCTACTTCTGGCTGTGGTTTCTGGCGTTTTTAGCTCTTGCAATGTCGTACAATCATACTGATGATCTTCTCCTGGACTGGGCCCTTGTGACACTTCTCCAAACGTGTTCTGCAATGCCGGCGGAGGAGCCGGGGAGGACTAGGTGGTTTTGAGTTCATCCCATTGTCGCTCAGCGGCCTAGGAGGGTTCACTTCAGGAACTTGTAAGCTGACCTGCGGCAGCATCCGGACAAGTTTCACAACTACGTTTAGATGACTGTGACTTCCTTTTATCGTCTTTTGGCGGACCTGCGATCGTTGCTCCGGTTTCAGGATACCAATATGAGGCGGTCTGTGACACCAGAGGAACGGCTCATCGTGACACTGCGGTAAGTTTTTGCAAGTATATACATTTCATTATTTCAAGTTGGGCTGTCTGTTTAAATATTTAATTTTTTTTTTTAGGTTTCTTGCCACTGGGAACTCGTTTGCTTCGCTGCATTATGAGTTCCTGCTGGGCGTTTCCACCATTTTGATGATCGTGAGAACGACCTGCGAAGTGATATGGGAGCGACTGAGAGCTGCGGTGATGCCTGAGCCGACTGCTGAAGACTGGATCCGTATATCTGATGGTATCCAGGAATCAGCACAGTTTCCAAATTGTATCGGGGTGCTGGATGGGAAACACATACGTGTGAAGAAGCCGGCTCACTCAAGGTCCCAATTCTTCAATTATAAGCAATATTTTTCTGTGGTCTTGTTGGCTTTGGCTGACAGTGACTACAAGTTTATAATTGTGGACATTGGTGCCTATGGAAGTTCTGCGGATGCAGCGGTCTTCAGGGCTTCCAGAATGGGTGACCGGCTTTGCTCCAACCAGCTCCCCCTTCCAGAGCCAAGATGTCTACCTGGATCTACTGGACCTCCTGCACCATTTGTGATCGTCGCTGATGAAGGCTTTGGACTTTCCCGTCATGTGTTGTGACCATTCCCTCGGCGTGGTTTGGATGAACGAAGGCGCATTTTCAATTATCGGCTCACCCGAGCAAGACGGTATGTGGAGTGTGCTTTTGGGATTCTAAGCAGCAAGTGGCGGGTTCTACACAGCTCAATTCAGATGGACCCGGACAATGTTAAGAAGGTAGTGCAAGCCTGTGTTATTCTTCACAATTTTGTTCGGATCCACGATGGTGCTTCAGATGGTGAACTGGAGGGACAACATCCAACAGCGTCTATCCCCCTGGAAAACACTCTCCAAGGATGACCTGGAGGGGCTGGACTGTTTGTTCGCTAGCAGTTTGCCTCCTACTTTGTTTCTTCAGAGGGTGCAGTTCCCTGGCAGATGGATGCTATAAGTAGACGTTAAGGCTCTGTACTATTAGATTAGTTTTTTTATTATTTTTAAAATGTATTGTTTTGGTAGTTTAGTGTAGGGACTCGCAAGAGATGGGGCCCCTTGACGTGGGTTGTGAGCTTAATACTTCTTTGAACCCTTTTTAATTTGTTGATTCTGCTCAACAAAATAAAAAGAAGTCAAAGGAGTTAACCAAGACCTCATCAATTGATGTTGTAAAATAAAATTACTTTTTTTACATTAACGCTTGTATCTTGTGTACTTTGTTGGTTATGGGGGTATAAAATGCGGGATTATATTTTAATGTATGTATGTATTTGTCATGTAATGTAATGCAATGCAATGAACACAGTAAGCAAATTTTTTTTGTAACAAAAACTTTTTTAAATGTAACAATAGAACCAAAAAAAATAAATGTTACAGGTCATAAAATTCCCTCACAAAGGACTGGCTAGGTCCCTCATAGGGCTTAAATCTGCAGGGTGCAGGTGGAGGAGGAGGAGAAGGAGTAGGGCTGTAAGGTATTTGGCCTACAGCCTGCTCCAGATTTTGATCTAAAAGCAGACCAAGCCAATTTTTTTGGCTGCTGGTGCCATGTTTCCAAATCTGCAAAACAGCAAAAAGTGCTGCTTTACAGCTGCCCCTTTCTTCTAAGGGAGGCTTTGCAATTCTGGCACCAATGCCCACATGTACACATCTTCAGTGGTGTCCTCCCTGCGTTGTCTAAGTTGATGCAGCACCTCCACTAGAGCCTCAGTGGCAACACGTGTGGCTACAGCAGTGGCTTCCTTTGGCTTGCGGCGCCTCCATATTGGTGAAGTTGGTGCTAGTGTTGCAGGTGTAGCAGGTGTTGCAGGTGGTGCAGGCTCTGAAACCAATTCACTGTGCTCCACACGATGCTCTCTTCTTGGGAGGACACCTGCACTCTTGATGTGAAGTTACCTGAAGTTCTGTGGGGAGACAATTTTAAATTATAAATTGACGTTCATATTCAAAGGATTCCCATCCACCATGCAGAAT
The DNA here is from genome assembly GCA_019512145.1 of Engystomops pustulosus. Lineage (NCBI taxonomy): Eukaryota > Metazoa > Chordata > Amphibia > Anura > Leptodactylidae > Engystomops > Engystomops pustulosus. Next base: position 26,355,648 of record CM033646.1, on the reverse strand, counting down.
GAATGTTACTGGAAGAGGGATACCATTCTGCATGTTGGAGAGATTACACCTCTAGACATAAAAGAGACGTTTAACATGTGGCAACATTAATAAATACTCACTCTCCCACATCCAGGCATGTTGTATAAATGTACGGCCTCTTCTGCAGTCTCCCACTGCATAATGCACAATGCTGCAGGGGGTGACATGTATGATGCACAATGCTGCAAGGGGTGACGTATATAAAGCACAATGCTGCAGGGGGTGACATGTATGATGCACAATGCTGCAAGGGATGACATATATTTAGCACAATGCTGCAAGGGGTGATGTATATAAAGCACAATGCTGCAAGGGGTGACGTATATATAGCACAATGCTGCAGGGGGTGACATGTATAATGCACAATGCTGCAGGGTGAGTATTTCTCAAAATAGTGCTAACAGCTACTAATAAGCCTTAGGGTTCATGCACACTAACATATGGGGGACGTATATATGGCCACAAATTTACAGCCACATATACTACCACATAGAGTATACATCACTCATGGTTGTCTATGGCGCCTGAGCTTGGTACAGTGAGCATGATGTGTGCCAATACATTAGTGCATGAGCCCTTTTACAGTACAACATACATTGCTTTCAATTACAAGTACTGTTTCAGAACTTTACATATCAAGAATAAAACCACACGGATTCATAATTTTATTGAGAGTATCTAAAACATATTAGAATTACTATGAACTGAAGAAAATTGCAATGCTGTCTTTATGTCCTGGTTTCTAAGACTATATATTATAGGGTTAAAAAGAGGAGTAAATACAGTGTGTAGTAAAGAAATAATCTTATTTAGGAGCAATGAATTTCCTTTAGATGGGATCATGTATTTAGCTAATAGTGTCCCATAAAATGTACATACAACAATAAGATGAGAACTGCAGGTAGAAAAGGCTTTGTGTTTGCTGGTTGTAGATGGAATCCTTGCTACAGTGTGGAAGATATACACATAGGTTACAATGATAAAAACACAGGGTAAAATAAATATAGGCATAATAATAAAAGAAACTTGCAAATTAAATTACTGATTCCCTGGAGGTGGGAGAAATATAGAACACACTCAGCTTGTCTTAGCAGCCCCCAAAGAGTGAACACTATTTCCTGTATCTCATATTGTTTTATAAGATCTCTGTTTAGTTCAGGTTTAAAATCTCCCATTGGTTAATTAGTCCACAGGGTCATTCAGGATTGGACAAAGTGCTAACAGTTCTTTGTTTCCAAGTCCTGCTGCAGGAAGGGGGGTTGTGAAGAAGAGATGACCATATGTCTTTTGAAGTCATCACAGAACATTCTTCAGGTCATAGTTTATCAAGCTGTAAAGATCTCTAGGATTTTGTAAAAGATGCCTGGACACTTCAATAAATGGCAATTGTCATATAGTTCAACAAAGTTATTAATTGCCGCAGTTAAACAAATCTTACACATTCCAGATTAATATTTCCTTGACACTGCGCGTTTCGGGCATACACTACACCCTTACTCAAAAAAGTAAAAGCACACAAATTTTGCACCTCCATAAATGTACAAATTTAGACTACATTACTGTCCTCGTTTTTAGGCCGTATGACAACAAAATTAAAGAAAATAAAGTAAAATATATGCCAAAATTTACATTTTTTTAATCACCCATCGCACAAAAAATTATATTATTCGCGATCAAAGAATAATATAATTTTTTGTGTGATGGGTGATTAAAAAAATGTAAACAAATTTTCCTGGGAGGGGGCAGACTGGGGGGAAGGAGGCTGAGGTGCAGGAGCTGGAGGAGTGCCGATTTCGGTGACATTGTCTCACCCCACCCAGGACCACGGCCTCTGACCCCTGCAGTAGTTGGACGCCCACGTCCCCGCCCTCGTCCTCTATCCCTAGCCCTCGGGTTAAACATTTTGAAAATGAAAGTTATAACTGTAAATTTTTTTTAATTTTTTTTGTGTGCTTTTTTTGTGTTTTTTTGTTTTTAAAACCAAACGATGCTATCCTATTGCTATGGCTATTTTCTAGCCAACTATGAAAGCACACTGCTATGCCAGATGAGATGATGCTGAGTTATCAAAAAATAAACGTAAAATAAAAAGAAAATGGCAGACTGTGCCTAATTGAAATCAAACCCCTAATAAATTGTCCCACTTCGGTGTTTGAGATGGATATGTGCGTCACTAAGCGCTAAACACAACGGTCGCAAGTCTCCCTGCAAATTCCTCACAATATGGTAGTAGATGCACTACAGCAAGGCCAGCCACCAGCAAATCAACCAAAAATAAAATATTAAACGCTATTGTAGGCCTAAGTAAGCCGTTTGGATTCTCCTTGCTATTTTCTAGCCAACTATGAAAGCACACTGCTATGCCAGATGAGATGACGCTGAGTTATCAAATACCGTAAAATAAAAGAAATGCAGACTGTCCTAATTGAAATCAAACCCTAATAAATTGTCCCACTTCGTGTTTGAGATGATATGTGCGTCACTAAGCGCTAACACAACGGCGCAAGTCTCCCTGCAAATTCCTCACAATATGGTAGTAGTGCACTACAGCAAGGCCACCACCAGCAAATCAACCAAAAATCAACTATATAACACTATTGTAGGCCTGTAAGCCGTTTGGATTCTCCTATGGCTATTTTCTAGCCAACTATGAAAGCACACTGCATGCCGATGAGATGACGCTGAGTTATCAAAAATAAACGTAAATAAAAGAAAATGGCAGACTGTGCCTAATTAAATCAAACCCCTAATAAATTGTCCCACTTCGGTGTTAAGGTGGATTTTTGTTCACTAAGAGCTAAACACACGGTCGCAAGTTTCCTTGCAAATTCCACAATATGGTACTAGCTCGCACTACTAGTGCCAGCAAGCCCCAACAGCAAACAAATAAAAAATATATAACGCTATTGTAGCCCTAACAAGGGCTGTTGGGTTCTTGTATACTCACTCCTGCCTAACAGTAAGCTAATAGAACACCCTAACGCTATTCCTGCAGCAGCAGCAACTCTCTCCCTAACGGCATCCAGACATAGAATGATCCGAGCAGCGCGGGCAGGGGCTAGTATATTCCAGGGTCACCTGATCAGGCCAGCCAACCACTGCTATCGACGTGTAAGGGTACCACGTCATGCTGGGTGGAGTGCAGAGTCTCCTGGCTTGTGATTGGCTCTGTTTCTGGCCGCCAAAAACCTAAACGGCGGGAGATGCCATTTTCTCGAGCTGGCGAAATACTCGTCCGAGCAACGAGCAGTTTCGAGTACGCTAATGCTCGAACGAGCATCAAGCTCGGACGACTGTGTTCGCTCATCTCTAATAATTTGCTTTCAATATTTCATAAATGTTCTTTAAATAACTATCCCATTTTCCACATAACCTTCTAAGATTTTCTTTTTCCTGTTCTCTATATAAATATTGTAATTGAGCCACTAAGTAATATAGTTTAACATTAGGGTGTCAGGCTCCAGGGGTAGTGGACCCACTGGACCACCGTGAACGATGATGTAAGCTGACATCGGAGTCTAAGTGGCCCTCTTCAGGTGCGACTTTGTCCGGCGTAACGAGCTTTCTCAATGGCTAAGAGCACAAAGATCCGGAGGTTTATGCAGGCAGAGGCCAGCTTATAAAGGATTCTGGGAATGGCCAGCAACAATCAATGGTGCGCTGTACCTTTAAATCTTCGGGAGCCGGCGCACGCAAGACCGCTGGAGCAGGGACGAGGACAGGTGAGTCGGACGGCCAAGAGCCGGGAGTACGAGAGAGGCACGGGTGAGCCCGCAACGCCAATGACATAAGGAAATGTATTCCTCCTTTCTGCCAGGGAGCTGTAAGAAAATCCTGCTTAGGGCACATTCACATGGCCGTCTGCGGGGACGTACATGCGGCCGCAAATTTGCGGCCGCATGTACGTCCCCATAGACGGCAATAGCGGCGCGGCGCAGATGCGGTGCCACACATGTGTGGCACCGATCCGGCCCGCACACCGCAAAAAGATAGAGCATGCTCTATCTTTTGGCGTGTGTGCGGCCGTGCGCCGCTATTCTCTATGGAGGGAGGAGGGGCCGCCTCCTCCTCCTCTCCAGCACACGGCGGTATGTCCGCACGGCGGGCATACCGCTGTGTGAATGTACCCTTAATCCTTATATGTATTCATCCCCACACCAAACTTTTAAATTCAGAAATTATCCTTTTAAAAATATTCTCATCTAACCATACAGGAGTATTAACAATAAGGTGTATTATTTTGGGCATAATTACACGGACATGTATTTTTCCAGTCCTGTATCTACAGGCTGTATTTCTGTATAAATACGTGACGTTTTTCATCCGTATGCAGCCCGTATTTAACCCGTATTTTATACATGCCCATAGACTTTTAGGGCATACAGAACTGAAATACGGGAGAAAATAGGACATGCTCTATATTTTTTTACGGCCAGTATACGGTCCGTACACTCCAGTGTCAAAAACGGCAATATAAATGGTTGGACGTATTGTCCATTGAAATATATGTGGCCGTATGTAACCCGTAAAAAAACGGTACGTATACGGCCGTTTTTATACGTCCGTGTGAATGTAGCCTTAACTAAAGTAATCTTTTCTGGATAACTTCAGACGATTCCATATTGTACTCTTCTGTTGCATAACTTTTATTAAGAGAATTCTATTTTATAAAATGTTTCTACTTCTGATGAAATTTTAATTCCAATATATCTAAATGACTCCCATTTCTCCAAAATCTTCAGTTTCTATGTATTAATCAAATCAAATACTTTTAATGGAAGTAACACCAATTTTGGCCAATGTTGCGGGGAGAGAGGACAACCCTGCCTTGTTCCGTTCCTCAATGTTAATACTGGAGTTTTTTATTATTAATCTTTACAGTAGTTTTTGAACCCCTAAACAACAGCTTTACCATTTATGTTTACCTCTCCCCAACACAGAATTACGTCAGAACTTCCCATAAATAGTCCCACTTCATCCTGTCAAACGCTTTAGTAGCATCTAATGTCAGGATGGAGTGGGAACCCTCAGGTGTCAATTGGATATTCTTTCACATTCTTCTTATACAGCTACTTGCTACTCCCCTGGTATAAAACCATCTGATTATAATGATTTTCTTTATAACTCTGCCCAATCTACCAGATAATATTTTAGCATATGATTTTACATCGGTGTTAAGTAAAGAAGCTGGTTTGCAGCAGTCTAATTCTAATGAGTCTTTATCTGGTTTGTTAATTAATACAATAGAGGCTATGGCCATAGAGTCCAGTAATTTATGGGTTTTCAAAGCATCGATCAATACCCTTTTAACAATGGTAAAAGTATCTCTCCATACCTCCAAACCGTCTTTACCAGGAGATGTATTGCCCTTAATATTTTTCAAAGTAATTTTTATTTCTCCGATTGAGATTTCTTCATCCAAATATCTACTTATACCTTCTTCATCACCCTCTGACACTGATGGATATAGTTTAGAGTAAATTAGAGTGATTTTTTATCACTAACTTTTTTTTATAATCTTACCATTTTACCTGTTATGGCAGATAATATACCATTTTACCTGAATAATCTTCTATTCAGGGGCATATCTAGGAGAGTTTTACCTTTATTAACCTCATTGTTCTTCATTGTAATCCATCGCCCCATTCACTACACAATTCATGTCACCAATCAGCAATACAGAACTAATCCTCAATAAGGACAGAAAGTCCTTATCCTTTGAGCATATGATTTTTGCAATGATGGACCAAGGATTCCCACCTGTGAGATGTGAGATGAGTTGGTACCCTATTTGTTTGTTCAATACCGTAAAATTGAGAAAGATTTGCTTCTCCCACAAAGTTCCTTATGCATGACTCCGCAAAATTTTGTTAAATCTTATTCTTTAACCCCTTCCGGGAAACCGACCAGTCTAATGTTATACCTTCTTGATCTTCTACCATCTCAGTTGTTTTATTCTGTAATTGAGAGTTTTCTTTTTGCAAATAACCTTTTTGCAATGTCCCCATATCATCCTCAATTCCGCTCACTCCGTTTTCCAGATCCCCACACATTTCCTTTGTTTAACACATCCTTTATTATAGAAAGATCTCCTGAGGTAGTGGATACATTATCCCCTAATATTTCTATTGAAGTGTTACATTTATTTATCGCCTCCATCAATTCATTTAATGTAGGAGTAGGTGGTTGTTCTTACACCATTTTGTTCTGGCCTTTAACCTCCACCCCTGGACTTTTAGATTTCCATGCTCTTGGCCCTATTTTGTTAATATTTACATGAACAGTCTCACCGAGTCTTGCAATGTCCTCATAAAACTTTACATGCAGGCAGATGAGGTTGCAACTGCGCTCTTCCTTCCGCATTGTTCTAAACTTCCAATGATCTCCCAGGAAATGTTGCTTTTGAGAAGAAAAAAAAAAGTTTATACAGGGTAGTTTTTGACATGAAATAACAATTTTATCTTTTGCTTCAATTATATACAGTATATGCATAGTTTGTCCAATATAAAATATTCTTTTCTTCATTATTCTCTCTTGCTGGCCTACTGCTGGCCACTTTCCTTGACGCTGTTTTTATACCTGTGTCTCCCCTCCAGACACCCTCATTTTAACCTTTTTCCAGTCTTGTGCTTCTTTCCCCCCTCAATCCCATATGCCCACTTACTATTCACAGTACATGGATCCTCTAAACAGTTTTCAGGCGGCCTTTCCTTAGCGCCCGAGTTTTGTCTATGTAAGGTAGGAGAGAATCGAGCAATACTCAGCCCGTACACCGCCATCACTAACTGTCTGGGAACAGCCGACCACCTCCGGATCCACCCGTCACCAGAGACAAGGTTGATCACCTATTGCCGGACGCTACAACGGGAGTGATTAGGGGCACAGGGGTTACTTGCACTTTCAGCTTAGACGCCAACAGCTCGCTTGTAGCAAAACAGGTTCTGGCTCAGGTTCTTTCCCAGCATGACGTCCTCAGAGGGCGGAGCTCCCTGTGCCCACATCCTGCTCGCCACCAAAAACAAAGTTATTTATTTATTTAGTTTAATTAGTTAAACGATTGGAAGGACTTGGGGTTTCCAAGCCTCATTATGCGTAAAAACCCAAATTGCCAACTATGTCATACATAGGGCTGTCATCAGTTACTTAAGAACCTGATATAACAATGGTTTGCCCTTTAACCTAATGTACCTTCTAAAATTAGGACCAGAGCAATCATTGGTTAATGGTTCTGTGGGTTGAAGAGACTAAACTACCACGTGGAAAGAGCTTTATTGGATTAATCTACTAAAAGGTGTTCACAGAGCCTATGAGGCCTAATATCCCATAGATCAATGGCATTATGATGGCAACATACTGCAAGTGGAGAAATTCTATCACATATTTTAAGACTGCAGGATACTTGCTCTTGTATCCCATAAACAATTATTCAAATAAAATGTTGTAAATGTTAAAACTGACCCAAGGGAAATGATATTGCCCTCTCCAGAGCTCTATTATATTCAAGTCTAATGAGGCTCTCAATGCAATGCAGTATTTTTAGAAATATAATGTGATTCCCTGATGCCTTCAGTCTTTATGGGATTCGTAATCTACCTGCAATCCGATGAGAATATATAAACAGCCAGCACAATAGGATCAGTATTTGATTACTGCTGATGTATCAATGTGTTTTACCAGAAATTTAAGTCTGAACACTTACAAAAATTATACATGTAGCTACCATAGCTTTGGTAAGTAGAATAATGATGCATTATTATGTGTAGACTCAGAAGTAAGTAGAAAGGATAGATGACAAATAGATATTTATGAGATGGATGAATTAGGTAGATAGGTAGGCAGATATGAGATAGATAGATAGATAGATAGATAGATAGATTCCTCTTTGAAAATGCAACTCCAAATCAGTTGCCTAAAAGATGGCAGCCAGTATGTACAATCTACCACAAACTTCAATAATTTGCCCCTGATGTGCCTAAAGTAACTCATATTCGATGGTCTTGCTCTAAAGTTGGCCCTATACAATGCTACAGTATGTGTTGTTGTAATAGCAAGGTATGTATGCTGGTGGATAGAAGTATATGCAGACATATTTTACTCTATAATCTCTGATGTTACTGTTGTTGTTATACCAGGACATGCCGGTAGGAAACCAGACAGCCATCTTGTTTTTCCAGCTGCATGGATTTCAGAATCCTAAAACCCTTCAAATTCCACTCTTCTTATTATTTCTTACAATTTATCTGTTTATTCTGTTGGGGAACCTATTAATAATGATCTTGATAATATCAAGTCCCAAACTCCAATCACCCATGTATTTTTTCCTCAGTCATTTGTCTCTATGTGATGTATTCAGCACCAGCAATATCATCCCGAACATGCTCCATATTGTTATACTGGGAGTGATCTTGATGCCTGTAGCCGAGTGCTTCCTACAGTTCTACCTGTTTGGTTGCTCAACCTCTACAGAATCGTTTCTTCTGACAGTGATGTCATACGACCGTTATTTGGCCATTTGTTACCCATTGCATTATTTCACCATTATGGACTTTCGTCTACGTCTTCTGTTGGTGATGGGGTCTTGGGTTTCGGGTTTTGCATTGACATTAATACCTGGCATTCTGGTGACCACACTAGAGTACTGTGGCCCCAATGTCATTGACCATTTCTTCTGTGACTTGGCCCCTTTCTTAAAGTTATCGTGTTCTGATGTGTATGTGGTACAAACCGAAATCATTGTATTTTCAATTCCTATAATCCTCTTGCCATTTTTGTTCATATTAGCCAGCTATGTCAACATCTTCTTCAGTATTCTGAAGATTTCTTCTACATCTGGTAGGGAGAAAGCTTTTTCGACATGCAGCGCTCATTTAACCATTGTGTGCACGTATTATGGGACATTAATTATTGTGTATATGGTCCCATCAAATGGACAATTATCAAGTATAAATAAGTCGTTGGCTCTGCTGTATATTGTAATAACACCCCTATTCAATCCTGTTATATACAGTCTACGAAATAAGGAGCTGCGCGCTGCCATGCCGAAAATCCTGTGGAATAAAAGTCCAGTCTGAAAAGCTTACCGTGATTTCTGCTTCTTGATCCAAAAGTAACTGTAACCAGAAGAAACTAGTAGGAGTACTAAAATTCCCAAATAACAAAGAACTTTAATAGTAAAGATTCTTTAAAGATGTAGACTGGAGACCCAAAAGTTGCAGTGAGGCACAAGTGTTCTGTGGATCACTTAGGCCAAGTATGAAGGGATCAAATATGCATAAATGGCTACACAATCCCTCTATTAGGCCTGTACACCCCAATTACGTTTTGAAATGAGTGATGCGACCACCTCAGCAATCTGTCAATGTTTTCAGACTGAAATATATATGGCCACTGGCTACCTAGTCTCTGTTGAGAGGACTTTACGGTACAACCTAGGATTTGAGACTTGCTCAGAGGTCATATACAGCTCAGGATTTTAGTTTAAGGGTACAGGCAGTCCCCCACTTATGTCATTCCGACTTACAAATGACCTATAGTTACTAATGAGGATCTCATCAGCACAGAAAGTCAGCAGAAATCTTGTGCAAGTGTGATTCCCGTTCGTGCAGCTTGACTGTCATCTAGTGCAGGTAGATTGCACGTATCCAAGTATGTCCATGGTTATCCACAGTCTTTATAGCTTTTCTTTCTTGTAGCGCAGGCAGAGGCTTCAGCTCTTTCTCCTCCTGCAAGCCACTTATATACACGATCATGGGTATCCAAGGATGTGCAACCTACCCTTTCTCCGGTGGTTGTAGACAGCCCAGAATACTGGAGGCTGGCTATTGCGGCCTTGGGCACGGTGCTTGGTATAAGGACCGGAGGATGGGCCTACAGCCTGGCAGGTCTTCAGCAGGTGGTGTGTGCAAGAATAATGGAGGGAGAGGTTGATTAAAGAGCTTTCTATTTGGGGAAACCCCTGAGGTGTATATGGGAATCCCTGCGTCATGGAGGATAGATGCCCGTGATGGTGAAGCAGCCTGATCCAGGGATCACACGGAAGCACATTTTGCAAATCAACTCAGCAAATCAGCAGGGTGGAAAGCTGGTAGAAAATAGCTGGTCCGCAGGAATGGTCACTCACAGCCTCCTGACTTGCCATGGGTGTCAAGTATCTGGCCTGAGACACTTCTGCTTCCTGGTAGTGTGACACTGGTTTGTGCAACACAGGCAGGTGCTGCACTCTCCTCTGCTTACTCATACTGAAAACCTCTTGGGTCTGACTTAGGACTGACTCTGGTATGAAGTCTCTGACTCTGACCAAGGACCTCTTGGGTCTGACATGGACTGACTATAGACTCACCCATGTGATCCCACCCACAAGAGGCTTTACAGTAACAACACAGCATATCATTGGTTACAGACAATGGATATGTTAACTCAAGCCTTCCCAGGCAGTGGTATCAGCTGCAATTACGGAGCCTCCCTAGGTAGCTCCTAACATGGAGAGGGCGCTATTCAACAACAACAACCCACCCTATGCATATGCAGATGCTTGTGATGGTGAGCCTGCAAAGTTTATTCTTTTACTAATGTAGGCAGCTGCTTCAGCTTTGTATCTCTCATCAAGCTGCTGCCATACGATATCACAGGTATAGAAAGGACGATTGTGTCCGGGTTCGGTTCAACCTCAGTGTCAGTAACATCTGTGATCGGTGGTGGCATGCGTTGCCGGCAGGAATCGGGAACAGATTTTAAACATTTTAATGGGTCCGCTCATCACTAGTGGTGAGTTGTTGCTGCAGCAATGTGAACTTTAATCCTAGAGAGCACTTATCTCCAAACAAGTCTGAACACCTACCTACTAGACAGGCCATACCCCATGGTTCTCTCAATAAAGACTTGGTATCTATAAACCATATTTATTTCAGCTTAAGGGCATTGACAAATGGGTGAGGTGGTCACATCATCCACTTCTTAACATAATTGGGATGGACAGCTCTATTTATGCCTATGTGGCCCTGTGCCTCACTGTGAAGTGAAGCCCACGTTTTTAAACAATATTCACTATTAAAGCTCTTTTTAATTTGTGAATTTTAGTATTCCTATACAGGAATAATTTTTTTTGGAATCGAGTTAATTTGTAAATACACTGCCATATGTATATGAATGTACACTTATCATCAATATAAATGTTGTTCTTATAATTTTCTTAACAGCCAGCTCATGAAAAAACCCTTGTAAAAAGGGGTTTCATTTTTACATTTTATTCAAAATAAACTGGGTTTCCTTGATAATGGTTTACTTTGGTGTCTTTCGGCTAATATTTGTATCACGGGTCGGGACTAACACTGTAAAATCACTGTGGGTTAGCTGCAGCTAAACATTAGCACAAACACTAGTTCTGTACATAAATACACTACCAAAATTATCTAAATATCTAAATACAGCACTCAAACCAATGTGAGTACATATTTACAGCATCAGTACTAAGCTCTGCACAAATATACAACACCTCTACCAAGAAAATACGGTACCAGGTGCAGTCTTGGCACTACTATGCAGCAGTAGAACTAAGTTCAGTACATAAATACAGTACCAGAACCAAGCTCAGTGCATAAATATTGAATGATTCAACCCTGATCAAACAAAACAAGGATCTATCCTGAATTGTATAAGTAAATATTTCTATTCTATGTAAAAATAAAAGTTCTCTCAAAATGTTGAATCCTGCATTTGTTATTTCTTGGTGATTAAAACATTCTCTGACAGTAGGTAAATTTAATAACAAAAAGTCCCCATGTAGCTCCCACAACTGGACGGACCCATTCCAGATAACCCAAATTTAGCTGAACATTAATAAAGACCTACCTAATATACGACTAATTGATCAACTCAGTAATGTTCAAAATATATGTCCATTGATCGCTATGCAATCAAGTATGGTTGCAACACAAATTACTGTATGTAACTTTATTGTTTGTTTAATTAAATTTAAAAAATACTTAAAAAAAGAAAAAAAAAAGAAATAATGCTGCAGAAATGTGAGCTCATGGGTAATATAAGGTCTAATATCCAGCTTCTTATCACAAGCCTAATACTGTTCTCTTGTTCCCTTAGTGATTACTATTAAGCCCCGAATCAGCCAAAATGGTAACACAATTTCCAATATAGTCACAGTGCCCCAAAAGTTGCCATTATGGATACAGTGTCAATATGTCAATATATTGTCAATATAGTAACAGTGCGCCATTAATAACCCACATAGTCACAGTGCCCCCATAGTAGGCAAAACCATTAACTATTATAGTAACAGTGACCTTACATCTGTCAGTATATTAATGATGCTCCTACAACATCCAGTATGTTAACAGTTCCCTCACAGATGTCTCTATTATTTCTTTGTGCTTGATAGAAACTTATATCATTGCTGGGGACACAATCCACTGACATGGAGAATGTTAACACCTGGTTGACAATTAATTGTTTAATTATTAATTGCAATCACATTTCCCCCACAATAGCTATTATAATAAGTGTGCCCCAAAACAGCAAATACAAGCTAATGGGCCCATAGCAGTCAACTCAATTTAGGTGCCCTCACAGTAGCCAATATAGTAAGATTTCCCCACAACAGATATAGTAATGGGGGCCTCACAGTGGCCAAATAGTTGCCTTCCCGATGTAGCCAATATAGTAACAGTGCCCTCCCGGAATAGCCAATATAGTAACAGTGCACTCAAGGTAGCCAATATAGGGAGGGATCCAAATCAGAGTCTGCCTTGTCCCCGCTTTGTAAAACTGGCTGCAATTTTAACAACTATGTGCAAAGTTAGAGAGAAACAGTTTTTTATTGCTCTCTATCTCTGAAACACATAGTGGAATGAACAGCAGACGGCAGTGTCAGGATCAGAGGTAGTGGATCCTCTGAACCACCGCGGACAATGACACAGGCCAACACCTGGGACCAGAATCTAAGTGGCATTCTTGCTGCTGCATGGTACCACCAGGTCGTTCCACTGGCGTGACTTGTCCACGGTGACAGCCAAGGTCGAGGTACAGGAACCGCAGGCAATCTTGTAGTCGGGGACAAGCAGGAGGTTAAAACAGGTAGCACGGGATCAGAGTCGGGGACATAGTAATAGGTCATGGCAGACAGTGGAGGAGCGTAGTCAGGAATGGAACTGGGGTCACAAAGGGAAATCACAATAACAGCGCAGGGCATCAGAAAAAGCCTTCTCTAAGGCACAAAGCATGAAGATCCGGCATGGTGTGATGAGAGAGGCAGGTTTAAATAGCCTTCTGCGAAATGGGCAGCGCCAATTAGCGGTGCACTAGCCCTTTAGAGTTCCAGAAGCCGGCGTGCGCGCCGTAGGAGACAGGGTCACATGCATGGGCCGAGGTCGGGAATCCGGAGTGGGGAATGATGAGCAGCGCAGACGCTGCACCAGCATGCACCGAGGGGCATGGGTGAGCCCGCAACCTGCCATATCGGTCGCAGGAATGACAGTAACCCCCCCCCTTTGGCCTCCCCCTCTTCTTGGGCCGGAGGAAACTCTGCAGGAGATCACGGTCCAGGATATTGTCCTTGGGCTCCCAAGATCTCTCCTCCGGACCGACCCCTTCCAGTTAACCAAGAAGAACTGCTTACCCCTCACCATCTTCATACCAAGGATCTCCTTTACCTCATAGATGTCAGAGTAGCGAGCCACAGGAGCAGAAGGTGGTACTTGCCGGGAGAAGCGGTTCAAGATGATAGGCTTGAGCAGGGAGACATGGAAAAAGTTCGGGATGCGCATGGTGGGAGGAAGGCATAGCTTGTAGGACATCAGAATGATGCGAGTCAGCACCTCTAAAGGACCCGGGAATCTTGGACCAAGCTTGTACCAAGGAATCTTCAGCCAGACATACCTGAAGGACAACCAGACCTTGTCACCAGGAGAGAAGACAGTAGGAGGTCTGTGTCACTTGTCAGCCTGGAGCTTGGTTCGGGCAGAAGCCTGTAACAAGGATAGGCGAGTCCCAATTGGACTTCAGATCTCGTACCAATTCCTCAACAGCAGGGATGTCCGAGGACACAGGCAGAGGAAGAGGGGGGGCGTGAATGCAATACATAAATAATAGAAAATGGTGCAGAGCCTGAAGACACTGAATCCAAGGAGTTATAAGAAAACTCTGCCCATGGCAAAAGAGTGGACCAGTCGTCCTGACTGGAGGAAACAAAATTACAAAGATAGCAGCCCAGAGTCTGGTTCATTCTCTCCACCTGACCAATAGACTGTGGGTGATAGGCAGAGGAAGACCATGCAGCCGGAAGATATGTTGAAAGAACAGGCTGGCAAGACACGGAGCAGACAGAAGACCTGAAAGAGGGACAAAATGGGACATCTTAGAAAACCGGTCCGTCAGCACCCAGATGGTGGTATTGCCAGAGGAAGATGGGAGGTCTGTGACAAAGTTCATAGCTATGTGCGACCACGGGCGAGTGGGTAACGGTAACGGAAGCAGGAGACCAGCCAATTTCAGGCGGGAAGACTTATTACGGGCACAGGAAGTGCAGGAGCCCACAAAGCCACAAAAATCTTTGACCAAGTAAGGCCACCAGTAGTAGCAGGAGATGAGAGCCACCGAGCATTGCACCCCAGGGTGCCCAGCCAGGCGTGAAGAATGTCCCCAAGACAAAATCCTCTTTCGCAGTGCAGGTCAGACGTACGTCTTGCCAGGGGGAAGCTGTTGAAGATCCACCGGAGCGGCAACAACCTATTGTTCCGGAGAGATAATATGCACCGGAAACGGCATCCGCTTTGATATTCTTCTCCGCAGGTCGAAAGTAGATTGACAGGTTGAAGCGTGAGAAGAAGAGTGACCAACGGGCTTGCCTTGGATTAAGATGTTGGGGTGTCTGGAGATACAAGAGGTTTTCATAATCTGTATATACGCAGACCGGATGGCAAGCTCCCATTCTTCCAGGGCAAGTTTGATGGCTAAAAGTTCTCAATCCCCAATAGAGTAATTTCTCTCTGCGAGAAAAAAAAAGGGCCCTTAGGCCCTTTCTGGGAGAGCGCCGCCCCAGCACCTGCGGAGGATGCATCCACCTCAAGAAGAAAGGGCTCCTCTGTGCCAGGCCTAGTGAGAACAGGAGCCGAGGCAAAGGCAGACTTTAATCTTGAAAAGGCCTCTTCAGCCGTTGAGGGCCAGAGGTGTGGATTGGCTCCCTTCTTGGTGAGGGTCACGATGGGAGAAACCAGTAGAGTAGAGTAGAACTGCAGACAGTTTAGCAGGATCTGGAGATCTGGAGACCTTTGTCAGAGATTATGTAACCGAGAAAAGGAAGGCTTTGTTGGTGGTACTGACACTTCTCGAGCTTGGTGTAGAGACGATTAGCATGTAGGTGGCCAAGAACTTGCCGTACGTGAGACTGGTGGGTCTCAAGGTTTGGGGAGAACACTAAAATGTCGTCTAGGTAGACCACGACACACGTATACAGCAGATCTCTGAAGATGTCATTGACGAATTCCTGGAAGACAGCTGGAGCATTACAAAGTCCAAATGGTATCACAAGGTACTCTTGGGTGTTAAATGCTGTCTTCCATTCATCACCCTTGCAGATCCGGATGAGGTTGTAGGCACCCTTGGAGAAAATCTTGGAGCCGCACAGGCGGTCAAACAGCCGGTATAAACCCCCTCTGCAGGTTCTCTTTAACATACTCTGACATGGCAGCGGTCTCGGGTACGGAGAGAGGGTATACCCGACCCCGGGGAGAAGAGGTACCCAGCAACAGCTCAATAGGGCAGTCATAGGGATGAAGTGGAAAACACATCAGCAAAGTCCCGGTAACGCGTTGGTAGGCCCTCCAAAGACTTGGGAATCACGGAGGAGGCGTGGTAGAAATGCCACCATACAGCGGGACTGACACTCTGGATTCTAATTTCCTCCCTCATCCAGTTGAGAACAGGTGTATGGAGGCTGCAGCCATGGAAGACCCAGCAGGAGAGATGAGGTAGAGCGTGGCAGCATGTAAAAGGACAGTCTCTCCTTATGCAAAACACGACCTGCAGGGAAATTGGCTCGGTTCGGTACTGGACCAGATCGGAGAGGATTCGTCCGCTGACCGATGAGATGACCAGAGGCTTCTTGAGAAGGACAACAGGGATGTGATGCCAGGTAAGCTTTGCTTACACCTAGGGATGCTTCTCCCAAGAATGCTAGGTGCTAGCATTTCCCGGACATTGGGGACGGACAGGACAAGACCCAATGAAGTGCTCCGGACAGGCACAATACAGGCAGAGGTTCCCGTGACGTCTTCTGAAACAGTCCTTGGAGGAGAGTCTGGCTCTGTCCACCTGCATAGGCTCCTCTGCAGACGGTAAGGCCGGAGGCTGGAGCGGCCTTTGGAAAGCAGGAGTCAGGCGAGGTAGACGTTGTGGATGGACTTGGGGTCAATATCTGAGTGGCTAGGGTGATGAGACCACTCAGAATAGACGGCAGGTCACAAAGCATCCTTAATGTGAGAAGAGAGTCCTTTTTTGAATGTTGCGGACAGGGCCGCATTCTTCCAGGAGCATTCCGACTCCAGGGTATGGAACTGGACAGCATATTCTCCCACAGACGAGTTCCCGTGGCGCAGATTCAGCAGCGCAGTCTCAGCAGAGGAGGCCCATGCAGGTTCGTTGAAAATGGAACGAAATTCCACCAGGAATGCCGTGTGAGTAGCCGTGACTGGATTGTCTCTGTCCCAAAGAGGGGTAGCCCAGGCCAGGGCCTTCCCAGAGAGGAGGCTGATGATAATTGCCCTCTGGGATCGCTCCATCACAAATTGAGACAGCATGAGTTCAATGTGCAGGGAGCACTGGGTAATAAAGCCCCTGCACAGCTAGGGGTCCCCATCATACTTATCGGCCATAGATAGTCATAGTCTAGGTTCAGCGGCAGGCGGGCTAACCGGAGCAGCAGGAGGAGCCACAGGAGCTTGACACTGTGGCTGAGTTGCCATCATTTGCTGTAACATGACGGTGACTTGTCCTAGCTGTTCACCTTGCGCCGCAATCTCCATGCGCAGATCTTACTGTCAGGATCAGAGGTAGTGGATCCTCTGAACCACCGCGGACAATGGCACAAGCCAACACCTGGGACCGGAATCTAAGTGGCACGCGATCTTCACCAGAGCCCGCCGCAAAGCAGGATGGTCTTGCTGTGGCGTGGCACTACCAGGTCGTTCCACAGGCGTGACTTGTCCACGGTGGCAGCCAAAGTTGAGGTACAGGAACGGCAGGTAGTCTCGTAGTTGGGGACAGGCAGAAGGTCAGGGCGGGTAGCATCGGATCAGACTCGGGGACGTAGCAATAGGTCATGGCAGGAATCGGAGGAGTGTAGTAAGGAAACAGTGCGCTGGAGCAGTAGCATGTGCGCCCTAGAAGATGGGGACGTGTGTGCACGGGCTGAGGTCAGGAATCCGGAGCAGGGACAGGTGAGTAGTGCAGTCGCTGCACCAGATAGCACTGAGGGGCACAAGTGAGCCCGCAACATTGGTCGCACCTGTGACATGCAGCAAGGATTGTAAACTCCATTCTCCTGCTCAGATCCAAATTAAGTGCTCAGACTATGGAGCACTTCATTTTTCCGTCCCTTGCCTCACATTTCAGAGCCCTTCACCAACTGTAGCCAAAGAAAAAGGGTCTCTTCTACCTTTTAATGTAGATTTTTAGCAGCATATATTATATATACATTCTAAAGCTACTTATTTTGATCCCCCCTTCTCCTATCCCACTGAACCACCAAGAGCAATGACGTAAGCCGACACTTGGGAGCAGAGTCTAAGTGGCACCCGGTTTTCACCAGAGCTCGTTGAAAGTGGGTTGGACATGCTGGGGCACTGAGCGGCACATGGGTCGCAGGAGCACCAGTGAGTTCACTGATTGGCTAATTTGTGTGCTCTTCAACTACAGGGTGTCCTTCTTTTAACTGGTCCTAAGGCCTAAACCACATATTCCAGATAAAGTAAAATCTGTTATAGTACATCATGAAAGCTTAACACAAACTTCTGCACAGCTGTGCTGACAAGGCACATTATGGGGACACAGCTCTAGTTTAAATGTTCTCCATCGACTATCAGCCAGCCCATGCTGTCCCTTCCAAGGCAACATGGTGAGCTGACATAGCATGGACGATAAGGTTAGGGGCACCTAGTGCAAGTTTATTACTTCATAGTTTGAATGGGAGACAAGCTGCAGTACCCTGGTGTGCCCATTGCAGAGGAAATGGAGCTGTCTGCTTACTGTTCCATTCTTTCCTTACTGACTGCTGGGAACAGCTGATTTGTAGAGGTGCTAAGCATTGGACCTCAACCATTTTGACACTATCTTGGACACTATCTATGGAAATCTTATAATTTTTTTGGTCTGGACAACTTTTATATAAGGTTTTGTTATTTAGATGTGTGATATGGAGAATATAGAACTGTCTGAAAGTGATAACATAAAACTTGTAATACAGTAATCCAGCTATTATTGTGCTCCTGGCTGTTAACTTTAGCAATGATGCAATGTACAGGAATAGATTCCCAATATGTCTCCTCTGAGATCCAACTAAAAAAGTCTAAATGTGATGTTCTGTGCTTCTCCGCTCTATGTGGAATACCCTATCCTCAGAACACTAATAAATCCCATTCTTCCCTCTTATTCTGTCTCATTAAAAGTAATCTTGTATAATTAGTCTGGGGATTTCATATGTAGAAACATACACAGAGACTAATGTCATCAAGGGATTAACAATTGTAAGTTTACAGCAATTTACTGCATTCTTAATTGGGAATGACAATGAAATCACCTTTATTCTAGGAGACTATGAAATAGACCATGTCTTAGTGATAATGTAAGATGATGCAATGTGAGATGGTCAATGAAAAAGTAAATGAAGAAGGTTTAAATGTTCTTTATTCTTTATTATAAACCAACAAGTACAGTCATTAAATATTATTCTAAATATCGTAATTTACTGAAAAACATAATGACATATATGTTTTAGTAATGCATCCATGAATAGTATTAATCTAGACCTGTGCCCTGTTCTCATACTCTATAAAAATAGAACATTAAAGACAGGGTAATATATAAAATTTAGGCTTCCAGTATTTGCCACTATGGTAATAGTGCTATTTATCTGGCCAAAGCAGTAAGGGCTCATTCACAAGAACGCAATGGGGACCGATATCCAGCCGCACCAGTTATGGCCCGGATATCAGTCGCCATTGATGCCTATGGCACCCGGTCACAGTGCGTTGAGCACATGTTATCTCACCACACCGCATGAGCATGCATGGCTGCACAGCGAAATATAGGAAATGTCTATATTTCGCTGTGTTGCAGTGCTGGCCCCACGCTCCTCTATGGTGCCTATGACAAGCAGTGGAATAAATACCCAGTGTGCCACCAGAACCATTTGACTTGAAGCTAATACCAAGGCCATTTTCCAAGTGAGCCTGTCAATATTCACCCTTTAACCTCTGCGATCTGTGTTTTGCTGCAATAAGATCACAAGGCGCTAACACTTTGAGTAGTCAGCTGGCCCATGTGGGTCAGGGGACACTGACATGATGCACCAAGGATCAGGTCAAAAATAGTTTTTCATAGTCTTGAGCTACGACAGGCAATGAAAAATCCCAAATACAAGCTGGAGGTCCGGGCAGGCAGTTGTGCATCAGAGGCAGGTTATGCAAAGGTCACCACCAAAAACAGGATACAGAATCGCAGATCAGACTTTGAGTCGAACAATAACGCCGGCGTCAACGCGCCTTTTATCACCAGGGGATTGCAGTTATTGGATCGAGACCAGGGTCGGACTGAGGTGCTAAGGGCCCACCAGTGAAATTGATTCTGGGGGCCCACTTGCTGTCACATGGAAATATTAAATGTTTATTTTTAGGCCTCCACATATGGACATGTGGATTATAGCGCATCTTATAAATACAACTGTCTTGTCCACTGCAGTGTAGTAAAGGGGTTCTGGGGGCTGAAAGACATAGCTGCTTTCTTCCAAAAACAGCTGACCATGGGGGTCAGGCTGTATACTACAGGGGGCTGGTTGTATACTACATGGGGCTGGCTGTATACTACATGGGGCTGGCTGTATACTACTGGGGGCTGGCAGGCTGTATTGTACATGGGGCTGAACTATATTACTACATGGGAGCTGGTGATACTACATGTGCTGGCTGTTATACTACTACTGGGTGGCTGGCTGTATACTACATTGGGCTGGCTGTATACTAACTGCGGGCTGGCGGGCTGTATACTTACATGGGGGCGTGCGGCTGTATACTACATGGGGTGGCTGTCTGTATATGACAGTGGGGCTGGCTGGCCTGTATACTACATGGGGCTGGGCAGGCTGTATACCACTGGGCGGGATGTATACTACATGGGCTGGCTGGCTGTATACTATGGGGCTGGCTGTTTATACATACCATGGGGCAGGCTGAGGCTGGCTGTTACTACCGGGGGCTGGCTTGCTGATACTAACTGGGGACTGGCTAGCTTATCTACTGGGGCGGCTGTTATCAATGGTGTAATACCTGGGCTGTATCTACTGGGGGCTGGATGGCTGTATACTGACAGGGGCTGACTGTTACTAATGGGGCTGGCTGTATACTACATGGTGTTGGCCGTATACTACTGGGGGCTGGCTGGCTGTATACTACATGGGGCTGGCTTTATACTACATGGTGCTGGCTGTATACTACTGGGGGCTGGCTGTATACTACTGGGGGCTGGCATGCTGTATACTACTGGGGGCTGGCTTGCTGTATAATACAGGGGGCTTGCAGGCTGTATACTAATAATAAAAATGGTCAGAAAGAGGCAAACCACATCACAGAAAATTGGACAAAATGATAAGCTGCTTGGACAAAAATTTTGTTGCCCAAATTGAAGTGGTCCACAAATATTAGGGTCAAAGCATACCTATGCCGCATAGAGCAGGTGATCAAGGTATCAATGTAGGGGTGTACCCCATGGGGGTCGAGTGATAACGTGGTCGCACTTCCACATAAGTGGGACGACCACCTTAGTGGACTATAGATGTCCATAGTGACGTGTATGCCTCGGCATCAACTGATACTTGTGACGCTTTATATGTAAATTGTAGAGACAACAAAACGTAAAAATGGGTAGTGACAGCCGCTGTTTCCAGACCTCCTGGTCCATACAGAAAAACATCAAGAAAGCAACAGACAATATACAAAAAAAATAAGCGGGGGAATACACACAAAAAAGATGATTTCGCATTCTTCTATCTGTTGTGCAGTGCTGTTAGAGTGCAATGATGATCTGAAAAAAGAAAAAAGAATTATATCATGGTATCCAAGAAACACCAAACCTAACAGGAGTAGATGGCAGGTAGTTAAGGGACATGATGGGCAAGCAGGTGTAGGAGATTCCACTGGTCTGAAATCACATTCAAGCCATTTTTGGTTTTAATGTATTTAATCTATGAATCCACTCAGTTCTCTTTTTCAGAAGTTTAGTTCTGTCACCACACTCGTCTGAGGGGTGGAATCTGTCAATAATCTAAACCTGAGGTGGACTTGCCTATGTGGCAATCTTAAAGTGTTTGGGGACCGGGAGATCTTTTCTGCCAATCATGATCGTATATCTGCTGCGGTCATACGGATCTTAAAATCTAGAGTGGTTTCTCCTACATACCATACAGGTGCAGGACAAGTGAACAATATATCACAAAGTCCGAATCACAGGTAAGATAATGTGTAATCGAAAAACACTTGTGGTGGAGGGGTGGGTAAAGCTATCCCCCTTCAAAATCATGTGCCAGTTGACACATTTTAAACAGGGGAAACTGGCCTTTCTCTGAGGGCTAAAAATGTTGTCTCTAGTGTCCTGCTTGGGCCAATATCGGCTTTAACCAATCATCCTTTTAAATTGGAGTCGGCGATAGGAACAGGAGGGGAGGTTTTTTGACTTCTTTATACTGGAAAAGCATCGGTCAGGAGGTGCCATTCTTCATATAACCTTACTGATTTTATTACTTGTTCTGTATACGTAGAAACAAAGGGGATGCGTTTGTCAGTTCTAATTCTTCTAAGAGGATGTAGCAACGTGTTTCTATCAAGACTGTGTACTTTGTTTCTCTGTTCTAGAATTGAGAAGAGGGGTACCCTCTATTGCTGAATTTAGAAGTAAGTTGTCAAAATTGTCTCTAAGAATGAGTCTCTCGAATATCCGTCGAATTCTAAGGAAGGGCTGTAAGGCAATGATTGACCATTTTTCTGGGTGACAACTGTGTAATTCAATAATGATTTCCTGTCAGTTGGTTTTGTGTTTAAATTAGTGAACATCCCCTCTTTGATTCACATCAACGTCCAAGAATGCACTGTGTTTTGGGACCACACCAAGGTAAATTGTCATCCTTGTCAATGTCATTCAGAGAAAAGACTGAAAGACAGGAGGGCATCATGCGGTACCTACCCAAATGAGGAAGAGTCGTCTATGATCGCACCATCTCAAGAATTAGAGAAATGGTGGGACACATAGACGCATCTCTCCTCGCAGTCGCTATAAAAATATTTGCATATTGGGGGCTACATTAGGCCCCATTGCTCCCCCTCCATTGAACAAAACAGTTGTCTCCTGAACAGAAATAATTCAGTTAACACATTCAAGTAATCAATTGAATAAATTTGGTAATCAGGGGTGTTCCGAAAAATTCTGATCTATCTAGTTTCCTTTTAACGCCCCAAGCCTCTTTTCACTGGTTTTATCAGAAGTGTAGAGGCTTACTACATTCAAAACACGCGTAAAATGACCTCATTGGTTATTGTGTCAGATCAATCCTCCAATTTTAGTAAAAAATCAGAGGTAGCTCGTATGTAAGACTGGGTATCGTGGAACAAAAATGTCTTAAATTTTATCAAGAAGATATTGATAGTATTAAAGATTGTAGCCCCAGGCGGAGCAATAGGTCTCCCTGGTGGATATACTAAATCCTTTATGGATGTTCGGAAGGGAGTAGATATAGGCTGGTGTTACGGGGTTGTCTACTGTACAGTAATTAAATAAACTGCCTCATCGATATCCCTGATCTCTCGCTTTGTTCAGATATCTGTTAATTCTCCTCTTTTGAACTCAAATTTAGGGTCTGTATGACTCTTTTAACCGCGAGTCATGTCAGTTGGCGTTCAGCCTCTTGTAGGATACCATTTTGTATCCATGACCAGAACCGCACACCCTTATCATCGCTGTTTGCGATGGGGAGGTCGCCGTCATGGATAAGGTTCCTGTAGGGCTCTCCATTCAATGTTCTGGTGACATTTGGATGCTTAGAAACAACAGGAGATCCACCTTGAGTTTGTGTAATTTTTATACTTGGCTTAACACCAGAACATAAACGCTTCACAAGCAGTATGTGTGACACAGTAAAAAATTTACTCTAGTTGTATAAATCAAATCCTTCATTTTAACAAGATTCACTCGTGACTATGTTATTACTGTGGGTGGGTCGGTCGTTTCTGCAAACCAACAGAGGTTTAACTTGTATGGTCCTGAAAAATTCTAAGTCCCCTATCTCAGTGTTGAACACAAGTTAATCGGGTGGCAGGAAAAAAGAGAAGCCTTATTCAATACTGATGTTTGGGCTGGTGAGCACCTTGGATGAAATGTTGCCACAAGTCTGTCTTCCTTTGTCGGATGGTTTGGGTGTCGTCAATTCTTCCTTTCATGGCTCCTTGATTTTTCCCTGTATCTCCAGTGTCACATTCCAGCCCCTTCTAGTTTGGTCTGTCCTTACGTCTTGTGGATTTCCCAACACCTGTCCTAAAAAAGACTCTCAACGGTTGTTTGGTTTTTCGGGCATTCGTCCCTTGGTTTTCTGCGTCGGATCTTTTGTCTGTTACATCCCTGATGCCGAATTGTGTGTTGCTGCCAAGTAAGATACACATTCCTCTGCGTAGTACCCTCCTCGTCCCTGGGCCATTTCGCCTATTAGTGGATAATTCCGACTGCAAATTAGATAGGTGGTTGGTTATTTTTCGTTGAAGATCTTGGAGGTTCTTCCTCTGTTAAGAGTTTTTTAAGAGTGTCAACTCTCAATGTTTGGGTGAGTCCTGTAGTTCTTTTGTAAATCATTCCAAGTTTAGTAGGAGAAAGTCCATGCATACTTATTTGAATCCAGTTCTCCAAACGTCTGCAGAATATGGTATCATTGCAAAAAGTTGGCCTCACATTAGAGAGACATTCCTTTGGGGAACTACTTTCTGCTTTATAATATTCCCCAGCGTGGCTTAGATGTATAAGTAGGTTTACAAGCAGTTTGGGTGTTTTCAAATTTCTTTTAAGCCTCAACCAAAGAAGGCTTCTTCAAAAAACCGGCATCTCCCCATATGCCGACAACTATCCCGGGCGATCTCCTCCGAAAAGGTTAAAGTTTGAGTAGGAATATAGTCAGTGGTGGTTTCAGTCATGTGAGAGGTGCTCAGATGAAGGGGTAAATATATAAAACAAACAAAAATTGCAAAGCAGCATCAGCCTTCAGAAAAAAAAAGGTTCGACGGGTGATCCCAATATCCTTACCCAAAGAGGTAGTATAGAAGCAAAAAAGTGGCAGCACTCCAGGAATCGTGGAAAAAAAGTGTGGGTTATTCCATCTAGCAACGCTTCCAGCTGTTAATCAGCTTTGTCAAGCAATGTAACAGGTGTGTCAGCAATGTTAAACAGTACAACACAGTGATGTTCCACATACGCCCCTTAAAGGCAACGTAATGTTTACAGATCATCCAAATGGATACAAAGTTACCAATCCCAGTTGATAATACATTACATCAACATGGTGCATTTACGGGTTCCTCACAGATTTTAAATAATATAGAGATACAATGCATGAAAAATTCTTACAGCATCAAAAAATGTGATATTTTTTACACAAAAAAATAAATGAATGCATAAAATCAACTGTGGGATTCTATCCCCACGTCGAGCAGGCGCGCGCAGGCGGGTCTCCAGTAATGGTAATGCGCATGACCAGAATAGGGAAGGACAGTGTAAGGGTCAAGGCAAGTCAGCATGCATGTGAGGAAAGGTATGGGCCTCCATTTGTATATTACAAAAGGTAGTGGAAAAACTTTCTGGCGCATATGAGCATTCAATCATTTAAACAAGCGCCATCTTGAAAGAGGGAAACGTCCCTACACAGCCCTCTAGGGAGAAATACCTCGGACCACTTCAATCTTGAGGCAACAAAAATTTTTGTCCAAGCAGCTTATCGTTTTGTCCAATTTCTGTGATGTGGTTGCCTAGTTTGACCATTTTTATTCTGGGTCCGAGTAGTATTTCTCCCTTAGAGGGGCTTTGTAAGGGATCGGTTCCCTCTTCAACGATGGCGTGGTTTAACCATGATATGAATGAGCATTATGCGCCAGAAAGTTTTTTCTATATTTAACTTTGTAATATAGCAAAGCCAATACCTTTCCTCTACATGCCATGCGTGACTTGCGCAGGGAAATGTACACTGTCTCCTTTCCCTAGTCGGTTTCATGCGCCTTACCTTATGGATGAAGATCGCGCGCGTCTCTGCGCGACGTGGGGACTAGAATCACACAGGGTATTTTTGCATTAATTTTATTTTTTTTAAAATATCACATTTGTTGAGCACTGTAAGAATTTTCATGCATTTGTAATGCTTATATGTATTAAAAATCTGAGAGGAACATCAAAATCACTGTTGAATTTAATTAATTTGCGATTGTGTTAACTTTGTATACAGATTGTTGAATGATCTGTAACACATTACTTTGCCTTCTAAGGGAGCGGTTGTGGGTGGAAAACATCACGTGTGGTGTATAACGTTTTGTAAACACTTGGGAAACACCTGTTTAAAATGCTAGACAAGGCTGACATTAACATCTGAAACGTTGAGCGAGAGACGATTATAAGGAATAAACACTCACCTTTTTTCCACGATATCCTTGGAGTGCTGCCCACTTTTTGACTTATATATATATATAATATATATATATATATAAACAAGAGTACACCCCCTACCCCCCAAGAGGGTTTACATGAAATTAAAGGCGTTTCTTATCTAAGTACAGTCGGCGGCGCATCTTCCTCCTTCACGTCTTCAGAACCGGAGTGAAGAATTTTTTGTTAAGAGCAGAGCATGAATATTCTCTGTGGTTAAATAGATCCAAGAGGTGCCAAAGCCTTTCTAATACATTCAATAAAATGTTCCTCACCCAACCATTTTTGTCTAGAGTACTCTGAGGTGGAAGGAAGAGTATGATTAGTAGCATACATCCTGGAAAATCAGTTGAGAACCAAAAACTTGAAAAGAGAGGCCTGACATTGAGTTTGGATTTCACAGAGTGATAAGATTTATAGTTTTATAGATCATTTTCCTTGAATTAAACAGGCTGAGAAAACAAGGAGAAAGCTAGTGAACAACCACACTTTGTACTTCCTTCCCTGAGCAGATACGTATATAACAGATTTAGTCTCCTCTGTCTCCCCCAAATTAGGAGGAATACTTATAGGAAACATTTGCTGCAGATATGTAATGCCCCATAGTTTGGTCAATACCAAATTAAGTCTGGAATTCTAGTTGGAGTGGACCCAGTAAGACTCATTACTGTAATAGGAAGATAACTTAGCTTTCTGGGGTTCAGATTTATTAGAAATCCTCCTAGTTATTATTCTAAAACAGCACCACCTTCTCCTCAGGTAAGGCAGGCTGTGTATTGGCTTTGCTCCCTGGAACCTTACAAAGGCTGAGGCTGAAGTTCATAACTATAGGTTCAGCTCTTGGTTTCAGTGTTCTGATTTAGTTGTTGTTAACATTTTGCTGCTAATGCTGCAGAGCCAATCTGGCTTCCTGGAGATTGATCCAGTCTAGCCGACCACTGGTCTAGGCTGAGGTACTCATTATTGGTTCCTACCAACAAGTGGGCTACTCCTTGTACTTCAGCTAGCCAAGTGGAACAGTCTTCTTGCCATCAGAGAGATCTACTGTAACCTGTTTCCCTCTCTTCTTGCTTCACTCTGCTGGCCCTTAGGGTGAGGCCTAAACTAGGACTCCAGCTGCCCATGGCCCTCCAGCCTCCAGGAGGTCACTGGAGGAGGCTGGGTTACAAGAGGCCACAGGAAGATGCTGGAGGACATAGGAGGAGGGTGGAGGACAGGAGGTCACAGGAGCTGGTGGAGGACAGGAGGCCACAGGAGGAGGCTGGAGGACATGAGGCTACAGGAGGAGGCTGGTGGACAGAAGGCTACAGGAGGAAGTTGGAGGACAGGAGTCTACAGGAGGAGACTGGAGGACAGGAGGCTACAGAAGGAAGCTGGAGGACAGGGGGCCACAGGTAAAGAAGGATGGAGTACAGGAGGCTACAGGAGGAGGCTGGAGGAAAGTAGGCTACAGGATGAGACTGGAAGACAGGAGGCCACGATATGAGGGAGGATAGAGGACATTTCAATATTATACTATGCTAAATAGGGCCCTTCTATTGCTCCATATGACATTGTACTCTGTAATGTAATATTATATTTGTATCTGTCCCTTATGAATTTGATGGCACTATATAAATAAAGATTATTGTTATTATGCTTGCGGGTGGAACAGGGGGGCATGGTTTTTTAAACGACTTTTTGCCCGTTTTCCCCTTGTACAAAAATTGGGAGGAATGTAACTCTGCTTCCCGACATGGATCCACAGAACTTTTTTCCATCCACCACTAGGGGGAACTCAATGCAAAGAGATTTTAATATGTTCCATTTCAATCACAACAGCATCATTTTCTATACATTAAAGGGGTTTTCCCACGAAGACAAGTTTCTTAAATATACTCAGGATAACAAAATAACACATTCTCTAATTAACTGTTACTACCAAAAATACAGCATTTCTACAGATATAAGTCCAACCTGTCTATCAGTCCTGGTGTACACAATTTCAGTTGCCCCTAGACACGACCCTGTAACTTCTGACTTAGGGTCGGCAGCCATCTTGGATTTCTGTGTGACAGCCATGGAGCTGAGATTTCTGTCTGTCTCTCTGCTCCCTGCACTCTAGCCCCTCCCATTCCAGGACAGGGAATTATGACTCTTCTAAGTAAACTGGGTTATTAGGCTCCGCTTGTAAAAGGAGACGGTTCTTCTGGCTCCTGAAAGGCTCCCTATTACATGTAGTCCTGCCAGTCCAGCCAGTTACTCCATTCCACAACGCTTTTAACCTGATTGTATTGGGTTAAAGGGGGCGTGGTGATCTGGTTAGGGGCGGGATTACGTGAGCTTCCTAAGTTCTTTATCTGGGGATTGGGAGGAAGGCACAGCAGATCTACCATGTATCCCTGAAAATAAGACACTGGGGCAGTTTTACTTACCCGGTCCATTTGTGATCCAGCGGCGCGTTCTCTGCGGTGGATTTAGGTCTTCCAGTCACTAAGGTAGTTCCCCCCATGTCCACCAGGTGTCGCTACTGTGCTGAAGTTCATCGGAGTGCACTGAAGTTCACCGTTTTACGCTGGGTGCAGGTAAGCGCGTGTCAAGCGACCCTTTTTTTTAAAAAAAATGCATCGGTTTTTCCGAAACCGTCGGATTTTCGTACGGCCACGCCCCCCGATTTCCGTCGCATGCATGCCAGCGCCGATGCATCAAAATCCGATCACATGCGCCAAAATCCCGGGGCAATTCAGGGAAAATCAGCGCAAATTGGAAATTTTCGGATAACCCGTCAGAAAACCATGATTCGGGCCCTTTGTAAATGACCCCCTGTGTCTCAAATTAATTTTTGCTCTTAAAGAGGCACAGAGTCTTATTTCCGGGGAATGTCTTATTTTTCCATTACCAAGAATTCATATTTATTGTTGAACAAAAAATCTACATATGTTAATAAACTGTAGTCACTACATCGAATACATCAGCATAAACATCTGAAAAGAATATTGTGACTCTACTTACATTTACAAAAATTTCTGGTACATTTATATAACTATCCTCGTCTTTCTTATTTATTTATTTAAAGATCCTCATATCAGATCCTTATTTATTTATTTAAAGATCCTCATATCAACAACTTGCCTAACATCCTTATAACTCTTAAATGAGCCCTTCTTGTCCACATTGCCTGCTCGTAGCACATTTGCACTGGAAAAGTCAGTGATTCTATCCAATGACTGCTGCTAGGTTTTATATTCAGGGGAGGCCTCATATTTCTTAGCCTGAAAAAATTTGCACTTGGTCTTCTTTTCAGGGAAACATGGTAGCAATGTGTTGTGGAATAGCAGAGATGTAGGAGAGCTGACTGTCATTGTGTGTAATAGGCATCTCATGGATCTCATCATCTTTGATCTGCCTCTTTGATCTCTCTTTCTATGTGGCAGATACTAGTATAATGTTCAGAAAGTAAATGAAAGTGTATACACCTGTGCACTGATAATCTAATCACATTGTCCACTCAAAGAGCTAGATGGATCATAATGGGGCTTATTTACTAAGGGTCCCGCAGTCGCATTTTCGTTGGGTTTTCCGACTTTTCGGGGATCACGCCAGGGATTGTGTCGCACGCGATCGGATTTTGGCACATCGGCGCCGGCTTTCATGCGTCAGAAATCGGGGGGCGGGCCGTCGGACAATCCGACGGATTCGGACTAAGCACGGGATTTAACATTCAAATTTGTGTCACAAGCCAAGCACTTACATACCCTGGGAGGAAGACGGTAATCTCTGGCGGACCTGATTGGGGGAAGCAACACAAGCAGGAAATTGGCCCCCCATCTACGTGAATCGCAGACAGTCCAGATCGAGGATCGCGCAGGGACCGGGTAAGTAAATGTGCCCCAATGGGAATGAATAAGGTTATAGCTGTGTGAGGAGTCAGACACTTGAATCCAGTAGTAATCCTAGTTTTACTTTTTCCCCACATAGAATGTATAAAAAGATGAAAATAGAATTAAATCAGTTGCTAAACCAGGGGCGTAACTACAGGGGTAGCAGCCGCTATGGGGCCTGCAGTGTCAGAATGGCCCGGTCATCCAACTAGACACTAAAGAATGGAGCATGAGCACCATTTTATACATATTATACTGCACATTGTACAGCATAATATTTATATAACATATATGTGATGTATATATGCTGTATATGTGTGTATCTGTGATGTGTATATTCTGTATGTTATATATACTGTATGTGTGAATATATGCTGTACATCTGTACAATTTCACCATATTTGGAATTTTTTTTCAGCTTCCCAGTACACTGCATGGAATAATAAATAACGTCACTGAGAAGTAAAATTTGTTACGCAGAAAATATGTGCTCACACAGCTCTGTACATGGAAAAAGTGAAAAAGTTATGGATTTTTTAATGTGCAGAGACATGAGCGAAGAAAAACAAGGGTTTTTTAAGGGGGTAAAACATGTCTGTGCTATATGGTGTTTGAAATATTAAGTATGTGAAACTGTATCTGGCTCCCAACCAGTGAGTCTCAGAGAGGAAAATTTCAAATGCCAAGTTTTGTCTGCTGTGTAATATATTCACTGCTCTGCTCGTCACTCCTGGATAACTGCTGATACGGGGCAGTCTAGTACACTGACTGCTATATGTATAGGAATCTCATAGGTATAGATGTCTCATCTGTCATGTGGACTGTTATATGATTCTGTTATAGATATTCCACAACATTAATGAAATCAGCAATATTCCTGCTTCACACTGAATAAAAAGATGGGAATCTTTTGCAAAGCATCTTATTATCACTTATGTGTGAAAAGTGTGAAACCTGTTAGAATAGAATACGCCATATAAATGTTTTCTTCTAACTGTTGTCTTACTTCCGTCCTGATGCACCTATCCAGAGCTGAAAAGCTCCCTGCAGCCTATGAAAACAAAAACCAGGAAAATTATTAAAAAAAAAAATAATTAAATGAAAAAACCTCATAATGTCATTATTGACAACTTTTGTGGCAGAGGAGGGTCAAAAAATGCCATAAGTCCCACCTTATCCCTCCTTACTCCACCCTAGGTGCTACCGACATATATCTCAGAGGGTTCACCTAAGCTAAAAAATATTGATGACTTATCCTAAGGAGGTGGTGGTCACCCCACAGGTAAGATGATAGACAAAGAATGGGGCTTATTTACTAAGAGTCCGTGGACGCACTTTCGACTGAATTTTTTGCGTTTTTGGGTTTTGGGCGGCTGTGACAGATATTTAACAGGGGATTGTTTCAAGCACTTACATACACCGGGAAGAAGAAGGTGAACTCTGGCGGACTTGAGCGGGGAAGCAACACATGATAGTGAATCGCAGTACAGTGCATTATCGTCGGACAAGGCACTTTCTGTGAGCTCCTCCGGACGGGTAAGTTAATGTGCCCCAATGGATCAGGCAGCAGACAGCACCAGTCTCTTTTTTGTGGCTAAACTGTGTAATTGCAGCTTTGTTCCCACTCAAATAAATCTGCAATAACCTGGTCTGATCACTACACAGAGAATGGAGCTGTCTGCTTCCTATGTCATTCTTTATGTAATAACTATTTCCTCCTATCAGGGACAACACAGGGATTACAGCATTCCCTGAAGCAGTGCATAATTAGGGTAAGAGGAGAAGAGCCGGGGCAGCCACAGGAGCGACAGGGCCTCATTATCATAATTTTATAATAGTTTTTTTGGCAAAACCACTCATCTCAGGGATTGGGGCACATTTACTTACCCGGTCCAGTCGCGATCCAACAGCACATTCTCCGACGATGATTCGGGTCTGCCGGGATTCACTAAGGTCCATGCGCCCGATATCCACCCCCCTCATTTCTGTTGCGTAAAGCCGGCGCCAATGCTTCAAAATCCAATTATGTGCGCCAAAATCACAGGGCAATTCGGCGGAAATCGCCGGGAAACCCGGCGAAAGTGCGGGATTCGAACCCTTAGTAAATGAGCCCCATCCAGCGGCGCATTCTTCGAAGTAGATTCGGGTCTGCCGGGATTCACTAAGGTTCGTGAGCCCAATATCCACCAGGTGTCGCTGCTGCGCCGAGGTCCACCGGAGTTCACCTGCTTCTCCCCGGTGCATGTAAGTTCTGATCTTGCAACACAAATTATTTTTTAAAATCCGTGGTTTTTCCGAATCCGTTGGGTTGTCCGACGGCCACACCCCGCCCCATTTCTGTTGCGTGAAAGCCGGCGATGATGCCGCAAAATCTGATCGCGTGCACCAAAATACCGGGGCAATTCAGGGCAAATCGGAAATCGCCAGGAAACCCAACGAAAGTGCGCTATTCGGACCCTTAGTAAACTTAGTCACTTACCCGGTCCAGTCGCAATCCAGCGGCACGTTCTCCGACGCTGATTTGGGTTCTTCCGGGATTCACTAAGGTCGTGCGCCCGATGTCCACAAGGTGTCACTGCTGCGCTGAAGACCGCCGGAATTCACCTCCTCCGTCTCGGTGTATGTGAGTGCTATTTTTGCGACACAAATTTATTTTTAAATGACGCAGTTTTTCCGAATCCCTCTGGTTTTCCAACGGCCATGCACCCCGATTTCTGTCGTGTGAAAGCCGGCGCCAATGCACCACAATCCGATTGTGAGCGCAAAAATCACGGGGCAATTCGGTGGAAAACGGAAAAATCCTGGAAACCGGGGTGGAAAAACGCGATTCGGACCCTTAGTAAATGTGCCCCATTGTGTTTTTGATGGAACACAATGAAAACAGTGACAATATCTGTGATGGACACTAGATGGCAGCATTGTTACATGGAATGGATAGTTTCTCTACATAATGACTGCCATCAGTTTCATTTCTCATTACAAAGAAGCCGTCAGGTGCTATATTACATTACATTCCCAGAACACGCTGTATATAAATTATATCCACGGCCCATGCACTGCCCTTCCCCTTTTGGCCACTATCAGACGTTGCATACAGAGGCATTCAAAACAATGAAACTGAACATTGGTGCCTATGGCTGACAGATGCCATAATATGCCCACACAGGGGCCCCTTGCCCTCAAACAAGTCCTGTCTGATTCTACGTCTGACAGCATTCAGACAGATCTCATTGATTGACTATTGTGATATGAACATGACTGTGTTTTTCACAGATTTTTGATCCGATACTAAGAGAAAAATGTAGCAAGTTCCAAGTGATGTGTGAAATTCGCCAAATGAATTAAATAAGGTGCTGAAAATAATGGACAGTTCTGGGATACCATCCTAGTGTGGTAAGAGCACATGCACAAGGAAGTATCTCATTGCTGAGAAAATTGGATCTGAAAATCTGACCCAACCTTATTGGCTTGTAGTTGGTTTAGAGTCCAAAATTCAAAAATCAGGTTCTCTTTAAAGGAAATCTACCTTTAAAGGGAACCTGCCACCAGGAACCTCATTTTCAGTAAAGACAGGTTAAAGAAGCCCTTCACACCAGCAGTGCAAATCTGCCTTTCTGCCTTTTCCAAGCATTTGCATTACAATATAATTGTGTATTATAACTTACCTTGTACCCTGACAAAATCCTGGGGTAGTCACAGGGGTTGGGCTTTGGTTTGGATGCATTTCAAAAAACAACATGTACCTTCTCTGTGTAGCCCCCACCTTTGTGCTCCTGTACAGCTGCTCCCTCCTGCTCCTTCTCAGAGTTCACAGCCTGGTCAGCCTGACAGCTGTACAGGAGCACAAAGATGGAGTTAGCCTGCAGCTCAGACAAGTCACATGCTGTTTTCTTTAAATGCATCCAAACCAAAGTCCAGCATCTGTGACTACCCCAGGATTTTGTCAGGATGCAAGTAGTAATATATATAGTAATGCAAATGCTTAGAAAAGGCAGAGAGGCATTTTTGCACTGTAGGTGTCATGGGCTTTTACAATCTGTCTTTAGTGAAAATGAGGTCCCTGGTGACAGGTTCCCTTTAAAATCCATCATGATAAACCAGGGACACTTACTCATAGATCTTATATTTGTCAATGGACTCTTTCCTTCTAAAATCAACTTTTAATATTATCCTTATGAGCCAGAAGAGCTCTGGGAAAGGGGGAGGGGATGGGTGGTTACCCGAGCTCCTCTGTGCTGCATGTGATGCAGATTTACAGGCTATTACACTGTCTCCCCAACCCCCCTCAGCATTTCCCTTCCCTCTGTCTGATGTAATATCACTGCAGCAGAGGAAGTTTCAGCAAACAGTGGGAGGGGTAAGTGCTCCTGCACAGTGTAACAGCCTGTAAAGCTACAGCACAGAATTGCACTAGTAACTCCCGCAGGAGTTAATTCATTTAAGTTAATTTGATTTATTTTATTCAAATAATACAGAGAATTTACAATTTAAGCAACCACTAAATTCAATAGCTCCGCTCCTTCCTCGCCAGCTGGTAGATGTCCTAATTTTCGGCAGACTGTCAGAGTGATAAATGCCCTTCCGTGTTGCCATGTGAACTGCAGATGCCTGCTGTAACGCTGTCCTACCACATGAGAAATAGGAAGGAAGGAGACATTTACTCCTCACCCCTTATTTTTTCCCCTTCTCTCTGTGTTTTGCAGGTGAAGGAGCTCTTATTGTAAGCGTCCTGGGAGCTGCGGTATGAAAGGGTTAATGCATTGGCAGCGGGCGCATCACTTTCCTCCGGTGATACTGACGTCATGTTATGAATTATGTATGTGCCTAGATATGTTCACCTGACCCCTAATATTTGCTCAGTTGTCAGGTCACATGCCTGGACTGGCGCGGTGCCATGCTGCCCCTGTCTGAAACTCTGACAAGGCCTGTGAATTACCCCTGTTATCACATTCATAGTGGAAACTATTGTACGCCAGCGCGCGGTGAGGAATGCCAGGCACAGGATTCCTGACATATGTACTTCAAGGGCTTTGGTGTGGGGGAAATGTTTGGATTTTTGGCTTAAAGGACATCTTCCACCAGGATGAAAGATTGTAAACCAAGCACACTGACATTCTGGTGTGCACCCCCTCTGGCAGGATCTGCTCTCGTTTGAGCTTCTTATGCCATGGTTTTTACAATAAAAAAATTCTTTTAAAACTATGCAAATGAGCCTGAGGGGCTCCAGGCTCCATAGATATTAATGTACTACCCTGTTTCCCCTAAAATAAGACATCCCCCGAAAGTAAGACCTAGAACAATTGTATTTGGGATTAGAAATATAAGGCCTCCCCTGAAAATAAGACCACGCTATACATAAGTATTAGTAAATCTTTTAGATGCTGCAGAAGGTTGTGACATGGGGAGAAATTCATGGTATAAAATCACTGACTGTTGTGCTGCACATGTGATCCCAGCATCTCCCAGGATAAGAAGGGTCATTTATGGGAAGTGCTTTTACCAAACATGAGAGACTGGGGCCAAAGATTCTAATAGAAATGGAGTCACAAGAAATACAGCAGGAAATTCACAGTTTGGAGAGTCATAAGAGAAGTGGATTTTTTGTTCAATGATAAATGTAATTTCTTGTTCATGGAAAAATAAGACATCCCCTGAAAACAAGACCTAGGGGGATATTTATCAGGACCTGCGGAGCGCAGAGGCCCTGAAATAATCGCAAATGCTAGCTTATTGCTAGTTTTTGCGATTATTTTCCCTAATCCGCCACCTTCACTCCAGTGGGGCGTGAAGGGGCGTGAAGAGGGGGCGCGGCCGGCTGAGCGGAGGACGCGGCCGGACGGGAGTGGGCCGGCGCGGGGCGTTACTGTCCCCCCGTCTGCGCACTTGCTGCTGCCGGCAACTTTTCATACGTGGCGTAGGATGGCGTAGGATAAACGCATCTGGCAGCCCGATACATCAAGAGGCAGAAGCCTCTTGATGTATCAGGCTGCAAATTTGCAGTGGCGGGGCGATCATACGCTGGTGCACGAGCGCCAGCGTATGATAAATATCCCCCCTAGTGTCTCTTTAGGAGCAATAATTAATATAAGACACTGGGGCACATTTACTTACCCGGTCCAGTCGCGATCCCGCGGCGCATTGTCCACTAGGTGCCCGATGTCCACTAGGTGTCGCTGCTGCTCTGAAGTCCGCCAGAGTTCACCTTCTCCATCTTGGTGTTTGTGAGTGCTATTCTTGATACACAATTATTTTTTAAAATTCTGCGGTTTTTCCGAATCCGTCGGCTTTTCCGACGGCAACGCACCACGGTTTCTGTTGCGTCAAAGCCCGATTGCGTGCACCAAATTCCCGGTGCAAATCAGAAAAATTCGGAAAACCCGACAAAAATGCACGATTCGGACCCTTAGTAAATATGCCCCATTGTCTTATTTTCGGAGAAACAGGGTATACAGAAACTGAAGGGTGATGTGATTAGTAATATAGCTGGTATGATGGATGGGTGATGTGACTAGTAATATACTGGGTTTAGTAGGTGATGTGACTAGTACTATACTGGGTATGATGGGTGATGTGACTGTACTATAATGGGTATGCTGGTGTCCTGTGACTAGTACTATACTGGGTATGATGGGTGATGTGACTAGTACTATACTAGGTAAGGTGGGTGATGAGACTAGTACTATACTGGGTATGGTGGGTGATGCTGGGTTACTACAGGTCAGAGTTGGTTGTTGATGCCCGTTGGGCTAATAGAGGTACATCTGAGTAAGGTGGCAGTCGCTGTGGTGAGTGACACATGGCAGGAGCCGGTGGCGGGAGGTGACATTACGTTCCTCCCTCACATCATAACAATCAGACTCAGCAGCACCGGCTACACATGGAAATAACTAGAGCGTCCCGTCAGCCAATCAGCGCCGAGCTCTCATGCAAGGCAGGAGCTGTCACAGGCGGCCAATACGAGGCCGCGTTACATGAACATTTAAAGACGCGCAGGGGGAGGCGCTATTTTTTCCCTGTCAGTCTCGGGGTCACAGCTACCGGCGCGGCACCGCACGGCGAGGAGGAAAACCCTGAGGGAGGACTGCGGAGTGATCTGCGTCATTGTGGTGTCTGCGGGAGCCTCCTGAGGTGAGGGTGGCGGTAGGGCACAGGTGTGCGGCGGCTGCTCCCCAGGTACGCGCACTGTAGCCGCTCGTTCACATTGCATGACGGGCGAGATGTGCGTTTTCTTGTTGTGTGCTAGTAGATAGATGCACTTATGTGTATGGCGGATACTGGAGCGAAATGTGACGTCTGTATCTGGTTATGTAGATGGAGCCTAATGTATTAACCCTTTCTTCTCAGGACAGTCCTGCAGTGCAGACCCAGTTATCTCCTATCTATTTCTCTTCTCTCTCTATCCTTTCCTCCTTGTGTGTCCATCCTTCTACCCATCTCCTCCTGTCTGTATATGTGTATCAGGTTGTAAGATACAACTTTAGCCCCTGGTGTGTGTTGGTTATACTAATTATCCACCCCTGGATCATCACTCCCCTCATCCTCCGCTAGTCATCCAGCTGTGATCCTTTCTATAGACCTCTGTATACATGGGTGTGACATGACCCCTGCCCTGCAGCCTTCAGGTCATCTCCATCCTCTTCCTGCAGGTGTCTGGGGTCTCTAATGAGGGGCAATTGACTATGTGGTTATTACCTGTCACATGGTGGTAATAAGGTGTCCTCCGCCCTACTCTATAAACAGCGGCAGCCATGCTTATGAGTGCGAAGACCACATGGCTCCAAGGTCACAGATGATGGGAGTTGTAGGTCAGATGTCTATTTAGATAATATGTTCCTGTTAATGTCTGTGACTAATTGCTGTGCCTGACATATATATATATATATATATATATATATATTATGATTCACTAATGTTGTATCAGCCTGTGGCACTTGGTTAGCCGCCAACCTGTTGCCCTCTAACCCCTGCAGAATTGCTGCTCCTCTGTGTGCATGGCTGGGCATGCTGGGATTTGTAGTGTAGTGATGGCTGGGGAGCTGATCTTGGAGTTAATAGTCCCTTTTAATGTTCTGTTAAGTTTCTGGCCTACATGAATGGATAAATTGCTGTTCACTTAAAGGGGAGGTACCAACTAACTTGCTTCTGGTTGAGGCTGCGTTCACACGTGGCGTTTACATTGTGTTTTGAATGGAGATTTGCCTAATTAATTTACTTTTAAGGTTTGCATTTACAGAACATAATGTTGGCACATGCATTAAAATAGTTACGTTAAATAATGTGTTAACATTTGACAAAACCCAATGTTAACAGCAATGTAATTGTATTGGGTTTCCAAGCGCAATGTGAACGCAGCCTCAGGGCCCAACGTCTGGGAGCCACAGCACTCTGATAAACCGGTGGGCGCATTCTCACCAATTGGTGGTGTGGCGTGAAAATCGTGTGTCCGGCTCAAGGTCAAGGCTCATAGAGCTGCAGCCAGCACTGGGTTGCGCCTTATGATGTTAAAAGAATCAGAGACAAATGTGAAGAGGTCATTGCCAAAAAACTTCTCCACTTCCGCCGCGGTGCTGTTTTTAAAAGAAAGCCGCCATGCTTGTCTAATGTTTTTAGATCCTTTAGTTCAGCTGCACGTGATGCTTATGTCCATGCTGGAAAACCACAAATCAAAATCTGCACGAAAACCTGCACAGGCTGGTGCTGCAGGCGCATGGTTTATGATCCGTGTTTATGCTGCAGAATCCGCGATTAAATCCACTTGGGTAAAAGCTGCTCCTCCTGTGGATTGTTTCCACAATGTGTGTGTGATTTTTTATAAATCCCATACGTTACGCTGCCACTGTATTAGGCTACATGCACACTGCCGTGTGCCCGCTGCACCGTAATACGGCGGGCACACGGCAGGGCGAGGAGGAGCAGGAGGAGGAGGTGGTGAGCGCCGCTCACCCCCATCCCTCTCCATAGGAACATATGGGCCACGGCGCCGTAATATGGGAAAAGATAGGACTTGTCCTATCTTTTCCCGGGCTACGGAGCAGTACGCTGCTGCACGTGTGCAGCACCGTACCATGCTGTGAGCCTATAGAAGTGTATAGGGGACGTATGTTGGCCATATATACGTCCCCCATACATGTGTGTGAATGCAGCCTACATTGTGGATGTTCTGTACAGGAATGCAAATCCACAAGTAATTCGGTGTGTGGGCAGCTCTGCCATAGCTGTGGGTACAGGGGCATCGAGCTGTGTGATAGTTTAGAGACTTGGCATCTTGTCGTTACTGTACCTGCCAACAAGCCGCCTATTCATGATGTGTAGACATCCCCCCTACCTCCTCCCCAGATATGGAGGGGGCTCTCCGCACTGTAAGCTCTGCTGTTACTGTGTTTTATGGGTCTTTGCCATTATTGTCCTATCATCTAATGGGGGGGGGGTTCTGCTGATACTTTAGCATTTTTCTTCTGTTTGGCTTTTCCAAAGTCTAGTCCAGGTACGTGTCGTTAAAATGACTTGGTACCAGCTTTATATTAAAACTTGTTTTTAACTATATACATGGAAGGGATTGTCTTGGCTGTGTACTACCTTGTTGGAGGCCTTCATCGTGGTCTCTGTCTCCAGGAAACCCTCCTATAGAGGCAGAGGCCATTGTCCAGCTCCCCAGGCTTGTGTTTTCTTGCCTTTCAATGTATGATGATGATCTGTGGTTGTTGTTCTCTCTCAACACTCCAGGTTTCAGCGTTTTCTGTTTTGCAGGTCTCAACATATTATGGATGTGACAAACCTGTGCAAGTGAAGCTGTTACCCACAGCAACCAATCAATCTTCCTAAGGGAGCGTTCACACGTTCAGTTTTTCATATACAGTTTTTATTGCCCAAACCTGGAATGGGATAAAAAAAAGAGCAGCGCCTTTCAATTATTTGTCTCAACCCATTATTATCCGCACCTGCTTTTGGCTCCAAAAACTGCATCTGAAAAACCGAACGTGTGGACGCACCCTAAAACAAAATAGTCTGGTGGAGGCTTATTGGTTGCATCGGACCATGCAGTTCCCTTTCTGTAGTGAGGGAATACTACAAAGTGGTCTTCAAAAGTTATCAAACTCCTATAAGGAGCCAATGTCAGGACTCTACACACAAACCACTCAAGACCTCAAACTACAAAAACCTCTCCCTTTAAATGGGTTCCCTAGTCCTGAGAAATCCCTGGTCCTCAGATTAGGAGATTGAAGGTCTAGCACCCCTGTGATCTGTATGAAGCGGTCCTGGCGTCCGGATGACTTCTGACTAGAGGGCTCCTTTCACCACTGGGACTGACCCCTGACCTCTCATGGTCACACAAAGCCCCCCTGGTTCTATTCATGACCAATTTTTCCAAGGATTCTGGAAATTAAGAAAAACTGAAGCACAAAGAAGAATCCAATGACTAAGCTTTATGCACATCCACTTGGTGCCATTGCTTGGCGCAGCCTGGCATTGCCTCACCTCACACCCATCTCTT
The DNA here is from genome assembly GCA_019512145.1 of Engystomops pustulosus. Taxonomy (NCBI): domain Eukaryota; kingdom Metazoa; phylum Chordata; class Amphibia; order Anura; family Leptodactylidae; genus Engystomops; species Engystomops pustulosus. The sequence goes on along the minus strand of CM033646.1, from coordinate 26,315,334 downwards.
TCCTTGTTGGAAGTGGATTATGGATGTGAGTCACTTATTATCTGCTCTGTTCCAGCAGGTCCTTTGTGTAATGTAACGGTTGTTGTAGCCGTGTATGTGGAAGACGTTACATGTCGCCCTCATGAAAGACCTGTAGTAACCTTCTCCAGTACAAGCTGGACCAGTCTGGTTTCTCCCATGACATGACATGGCTGAGGCTCAGGTTACTGATAAGAAGCCGTGTACCACGTGCATGTCTGCGGGTCATCACCCAGGAGTTCCCTCCTTATAGACTTGGGTGCTGCTGGTGGGAACCCGGTGGATTTTCTATGCTGAAGTATTTTCCTTTGGTTAGGTCATCAATGTCACATGGGTGACATGGGTCACAAGTGCTGAGCATTGTGTAAGTTATGTGATGGGCAGCAATGGGCCTGTGCCGAAATGCAACTTGGGGTGCATGCACACGAACATGTGCGCTGGAGACGAGGAGAAGCGAGCGCTGCTCCCCCTGTCCATAGAGAATAATGGCGCACGCCATTCTTACGGCCAAAGATAAAGCAGGCTCTATCTTTTTTGCGGCCACGGCACTGTATGGAGCCTGGCCGTCATGGTCAACTATGGGGGACCTATATATGCAGCCGTACATACATCCCGCATACGTTCGTGTGCATGAGGCGCTACTGTTGAGGTCTGGGGCCCATTTGTGTTCTTACTGACAGTCCCCTCTCCCCTACAGGTCTTTGATTGGAAACAAGATGAAGATTCCTACAAGTAAATTGGGCACGGTCCCATTTATCGTCAGGCATGGGGATATACAGATGGGAGCCCTGCTTTCTAGCCCTCATAACGGAGCCAGGGATCCTAAAGCCTAATATAAACTCTTAATCTCTTGTATTGTACAGTCATCCAATGCCTATGGTGCATCCAGTACATAATTGGGTATCGGTGGGTTCTGGTGTGATGGGAGCAGCATTCCGTTAGATCAGAGTGATACTTGCCCCCATAGATAGACGGAGGGTCAGTAGAGCAGTAATGTGTGCTGATGACCTTTGCCTTATTTACTTTGGGGTCACAGGAATTATGCTCTTTCTGATCAGCCTGGGAGCAGCAGTCTCTGTCTTGGGGTTGTGTCCCCTTTTAGGAAAGTTTAGGTGCTGTATTCCTGTCTCCCTCATGCTGTGGAGCGGAGACAATTGTAACCTGCCGAACCTTTAAGCCGTTATCATTTTCCTATTGTTTCGGCGTCTCCCCCTGTCGAGCAGCCTCGGTTCTTAGCGGCTCTTCCGCTGCTCCTTTTTGTTCTCCAGGGTATTTATAAAACCTTAATGAAGGCATCGGATCCTAGGTGTAAATAGAACCTGAAATCTTGCAAATTACTTGGAAAGACTATAAAAGCCGCTCAGTCGTTTTCATTATCACTCCGACAATTAATGGGGCGCTGTAATGTATACTCAGGAATCTAAATTCTCAATTTTTTTTTTTGGGTAAATTGCACTGCTAAAAGTTGAGCCTGGAACAGTGACACATTTAGGGATGAACTGTATCTCTGCGTTCATTGCATCCCGTAACGGTAAATGTGGTCATAAGTAATCACAGAAATATCATCAAGCCAAGTCTTCTCCTAAAGATCTGAAGACACTATAAAGGAGGACATTTCTTGTAGTCCTGTGTCAAATATTGTAACTGACTTTTAAGGAGGAACATAATGAATCTTCACAGATGGAGCACAATTAGCAGCGGGTCCCATGGCTGGTTTCCATGGTGAAGGTGACGTGAAGAAACCTGTGGGGTTTCGGGACTTGTCTCCTTCAATCTCGGAAGCTTTCTTCAGTTTTCTGAAAGAAATCTGCAATTAGGAACTGCTAGGAATTCACTTGATGGTTGTACTTTTGTTACCTTTGCTGAAGTGTTGTTGTTAATTATGAGCGAGTCGTGTTTTCTGTTTCTGCTCCTTTGTATACTTCAGGTGCTTTTCTGGTAAGGCTTTACTTTTATTGTTACTGTTTAGAGCAAAATACAGACACATTGGGGCACATTTACTTAACCGGTCCAGTCGCGATCCAGCGGCACGTTCTCCAACGAGGATTCGAGTGTTCCGGCGATTCACGAAGGTTGTGCGCCCAATGTCCACCAGGTGTTGCTGCTGCGCCAAGGTCCGACGGAGTTCACCATCCTATTCCTGGTGCATGTGAGTGCTTGATTTGGCACACTTCGTTTTTTAAATTCTGAGGTTTTTCCGAATCCATCGGCTGCGCCTCCCTCCTCGCGCCCCCCCCCCCCTGTCGCGTGAAAGCCGACATGATTGCGCTGAAATCCGATCACATGCACCAACAAACCCGGCGGAGCCCTTAGTAAATGAGCCCCATTGTGCTCAGAAATGTAATAAATTCTAAAGATTTTTTTTTTGTTAATTTTTATTATTTTTTTTATTTTTTGGGGGTCCGGGTGAACAACTTCTATTGTTATAAATGCCGTGGAATCTGTAAATACCAACCCACAAACCAATTACTGCATTCAGAAGACAATTATAGTGGGGACCCCAGAGCAGATAATGGTACTGGAGACCCCAGACGTCCTCTTCTCCTCCCTCCACCCTCTACCTGTGAGACCCCTGAGAATTCCCCCCCCCCCCCCTGTCGCGTGAAAGCCGACGTGATTGCGCTGAAATCCAATCACATGCACCAAAAAACCCGGCTGAATTCGGCGCAAAACTGGAAAAAGTTGGAAAACTGCGGAGCCCTTAGTAAATGAGCCCCATTGTGCTCACAAATGTAATAAATTATAAAGATTTTTTTTTTTATTATTATATTTTTATTTTTTAATTATTTTTTGGGGGTCCCGGTTAACAACCTCTATTGTTATAAATGCCGTGGAATCTGTAAATACCAACCCACAGACCAATTACTGCATTCAGAGAAGACAATAATAGACAATAATGCTCTGGGGATCCCAGAGCAGATAATGGTACTGGAGACCCCAGACGTCCGCTTCTCCTCCCTCCACCCTCTACCTGTGAGACCCCTGAGAATTAGAAATGGATACTGCAGTGGAGAAATCTGCTGGAAACGTGGATGTGATCATGGTCTTTGTGTATCTCGACCTTTAAAGGGAACCTGTCAGGATGATTTTTGACACTAAACCACCCACAGGTCCTTATCAATCAGTGGTTATCCACGCATGGGTCCCACGCACTGTGTCTAGGGAAGCCAGTATAGCACATCCCAGCTTCACTGCGCACGCTCCGTAGATATGGCACATGCGCAGTAAACCCAGGATATTGTCCCAGCTTTATTTCCCACCACGCAAGAGGAGGCATCAGAACGGGTTCTGCTGATACCGATATGCCTCATCAGACTCGCATCCAGGTAAGTACAATTTGTTTTCTTTATTAAGGCCACACAGATGTAATATACACGTTGATTTGGGACCCTAAACCACAGGTCCAGACAGACTAGTGGTTTATTTATTGTCCGAAATAGACCCGACAGGTTCTCTTTAACTAACTTGGCACAAATGACTGGTGTTGGGTGTTATAAAGAGTTGAGAGAGATCTAATGATATACCGTATTTTTCGGACTATAAAGGCGCACAAAAAAAATCCTTTAGATTTTATTCAGAAATCAAAGATGTGCCTTATAGTCCAGTGCGCCTTATATATGAACTGTTCTTGCAGATAACAGCTGCCTTGAACTGTGCACAGGACTGCCACCTGCTGGTCATTTATTGCGATGCACCTTATTATCCGGTGCGCCTTAGTCTGACAAATACACTAGTTTCTAAGAACAATTTGTGATCTAATATTATTTATCTGTGGTTTAGTGTCCCAATTAACTCATTAGTGTTCCCCACCCCCAAAACCCCACATGTCTGCAAACTTCAGTCCGGAGCTCGGCCAGGGGTGCGTTTAATGTGCCTTTTTGGTCTCTAAATATAAAGGCCATGGAGAGAACAGGGCAAATTTATCCACCGGTCTAAAAGAACCTATAGTTGGATCTGTGTCCTATATTGCCCT